>RMBW01000094.1:0-121007 GCA_004009845.1 Davidsoniella eucalypti | reverse complement strand
TTCTGTCTCTGGTCATATTGAAAATCGAGTGGAAATAATAATCAGCCACATCGAATGCCTTTATCTGATAGGAGAACAAGAACAACCCTCTTGCCTATATTGAATTTGAGATTATCAGTTGCAGTAGATATTCGACGGGAGACATCAGTGCTGGGCCTACTGGAACTCGTCAATATATTAACATAACCGAATCAATATTACCTAAGAAGAGAGGCCGTCACTTCAAGAGAATGCCACGAATAGAAACCCGTCACTCTTCAATTTCTGGCTCCGACAGTCTCTATAGCAGATGCCATCACCCAAGCTCTTATCCAAGTTATACCGTGCTTCACTAAGAAGGAAGCAAAAGCTCGGGAAGCAGATAAGACTCGCGATTTGCTGTTCTTCATCCCGAACCCCCATGGATACTAGGCACATGCAACAGCTGATATAGGACAATGATGATTCACTGCGTAAATTCCGCTTGCTAGGTATGCTCGCGGCCTCCGTGAGCCTAGGATGCCGGTATTATAACAATCAAATACATGTGATATATATGTGACCACACCCCTTCCATTTTAGAATCTGTTTGTAGCAATAGTTTTAGTGCTGACACGATGCCATATCTGCTCCTCCCCTACCCCTAGACCATTCTTTCTTTGCTATTCTTTGTACTGTTCGTTTTGTCTGTATAACTCTATGCTTGTTCCGATGGTGAACCCGCCTTGACTGGGTCGATTCTGGACGGCACTGTTGGTCCGCTCACACCCCAAGCTTGTTAAGTCTTTTTTGGGTAGTAACTCTTACTGTGCTGTTACTAACCAGCATTGTAATTGGGGGACCAAGACACAGCGGCAATGGAACTGCGTGTGTTAATGGTTACTCCCCCTGGGCCTGATGAAATGCATGAATGCCCTGTATCTATGCCATGATCTGACGATATCTCGGCTAGGCAGTATAGTGTACAGACCCTCATCTCCATTATACAAAGATGTAAGATTTCACAAGGGGCACTACCACGTACACACAGATTAGGATATTAGAAGGCTAGTTCAGCCTAGCCATTTCTTTTCGTCTTTGGTGAATCCTTCTCCGTTGTGGCAGAAGTTGACCTCGTATCTCTTCTGCCATATCCCTACGAAGCTTTCAAGGCTAGGCTCGGGACTATCCTATACTCAATGTTCAAAGGAGGACGAAACGTCTGTGGGTAAAGCAGGTAGGGGCTATATACAGTAGTGACGATAGGAGCTTGTGCTACCTTTTGAGTAACCTCATACAGCCAAGGATGTCACTAGAATTCAACAACTGATATCACGATGCGGACGAAGGAGGTTAATGAAACGGCTGGAAAAGACAGATGCATATGTCTTTATATTCCCACTCAAGAACAAGAAACCATGCTGAGGAACCTAATACCTGAAATGAGCCCATTCGCTATAGCTTGAGCAGATAGGAATAGAAATGATATTCAGATATGACGACAATGATCATGTTTCCCACTGGAAACATGTAGTGAAAATGAGAAAGAAACAAAAGAGAGGCAGAACGCCAGCCACAGTATAAAAAGCAATAACCAAACAAACAAATTAAAAAAATCATTTTCCCTGCCCCGTAATTCCATAGCTTTTTTATGATTGTCCCGAGAAGGCTTTACCGCTTCACAATGGTGACTATACGGGTGACATGTTAGCTTATCTCTCCCAAGGTCGTCAGACATGATCATGGAAAACTCACCAATATCTTCGTCTGCTAGCACGTGACTCAGACCGACACGCTGAGGCTGGTGCTTCACTGACTTTCCGTAGACAACGGCCGCCTTGAACTGTTCTAGAATAGACTTGTGAATGGCGTTACACTATCAAGACATTACCCTACCGTTAGCAAAACATATAAGTATATAGTGTTTTATTTGAACTTACAAAGTCTTCCACTGTGCAGCGGTTAGCCCGTAGCACAACCGGCTCGTCGTAGTCAGGGAGCCGGCCCTGTGGCTTCGTGTAGACACGGACTAGACTCAACTTCTCCCACATAGCCTCCATCAACTCATCGACATTCCAGCCCTGCTCGGAAGAAATCGGCACAGCGTTGGGAATGCGGTAGAGCAGATCGAGTTCTTCGATAGTAATAGCATCGATCTTGTTCAGCACGTAGATGACGGGAATGTATGAGCGGGAGCGCGCCTCTAGCACATCGATTAAATCGTCGACGGTTGCGTCACAACGGATGGTGATATCCGCCGAGTTGATACGGTACTCGTTCATGACGGCCTTAATCTCATCGCTGTCGATGTTCGTCAGCGGAACCGTGTTGGTGATGTTTAGACCACCCTTATCCTTCTTCTTGAAGGTAATGTTGGGCGGCGACTTGTTGATGCGGATGCCGAAGCCCTCCAGCTCACTCTCAATGACGCGCTTATCCGTCAACGGCTTATTCACGTCCAGCACAATGAAGATCAAGTGGCACGTTTTGGCTACCGCAATGACCTGTCTACCTCTACCACGGCCATCCTTGGCTCCCTCGATGATACCAGGCAGATCGATCATTTGTAGTGGCGCACCATTGTACTTGACTTGGCCGGGCACCGATGTCAGCGTGGTGAATTCGTATGCAGCTGCCTCCGAGTGCTGTCCGGTAAGCCGTGACATCAGTGTTGATTTACCGACGGACGGGAATCCAATGAAGCCGACTGAGGCTACACCAGTACGCGCCACGTCAAAACCGGCGCCACCACCACCGCCGCCGCCAGACGGCGTGAGAAGCTCTCGCTTAAGCTTGGCGAGCTTAGCTTTCAGTTGACCCAGATGGTAGGATGTGGCCTTGTTCTTCTGGGTACGAGCCATCTACAAAAAAAGAATGCGGGAACAGAGTGTCCCCTCCCTCCATGGTTAGATACGGTTGGTTTTCGGTTGTTTCGCTATCGGCTTCGTCTATCGGACTTGATTCGATTCGATTCGATTCAGCTCATGTTGTTGCGGCGCGGGTTCGCTTGGACTTACTTCGGACTCGACTTCCTTGATCTGTTCATTTTGTCAGCATATCTTGATCACAGAGTCTTGAGATCTAAGTTCTATATGATGATATCCATACATATATTGAACTCGATCTGTGTGTCGACGTTACTGACCTTTTCTACTGTGGTAGACATGATAGCGTCTTAACAGGTCTATCGATTACGCTTCAAATTGTCGACTCTGCGTCTTTTTTGTGATCTCGAACTTGGTTGGCGAGTATCAGACTTTTACTGCTGGTAAATACTGCGATATATCTGATGTCGTCGTCGTTTAGGTTGTTTTTGGGGGGTTGAGATGATATCACAAGCCCACAAAACTTGACAAAAATTCAATCGGAAAATAGCCGCTATCGAACTTTTTTTTCTCTTCTGGCAATTCAAAAGGTTCTCTGCTTTCAGTGCTGTACTAATATCAGATAGTTGTTGGTAGCACTAAAAACTAGCTAGCTCTACTCCAATCAAGACCTACTAACTCTATGGGAAAACTTTGAGATTGGAAAACCACCCCGCACTCAGCCAATCCAGAAGCTTCAACAGCCGCTTTTTGGTGGGGTTTATTTGTCAATTATTCTACGTTAGAATCAACCATTAAGCGGAGCATCTTGTACCAGCTGTCTCCAGCTGTAAGTGACTGGCACACACTTCAGCCTAAACCCACATCACTAAAACAGGAACAATATTTTTCATGAAACTCACGATAAGTGCTATTGATTGATAAAGATGCGCAAAGGAACAAAAGCATATATAATAATGACTTGGACTTTGTCATTGAATGTAATGTTAAAAGATAAAGAAAATGAACCCATAAAACCCAGTATGCGCCTTAGCCGTATACAATAACAGAAAAGTAATGATATAACATGTGTGCAACAAAGACTCCACCACATGACCGTCCCGTTTCCACCCAATAGTTAGTTATAGAGAAGGAGAGAAAATTCTAGCTTTTTGTCCTATCGTTAGGAAAAATTCACCTTACGAGCCTTTTATGGTTTATCAGCATACCAATATGTGACTCCCCCACAAACATATTGTCTAACCAAAGCTCTCCAAAACATCAGAAAACGGGAAAACTCCATCGCAATGGATAGGTAAAGAATAAAGGGAAATGTAAAGTCGATAAAAAATGTATAACCCCGAGCATGGCATGACAGACATGACTGAAAAAGAAAAAAGAAAAATTGAGAAAAAGAGAGAACAAAAGAAGAAAAGGGAAGAGAAAAAAAACAATAAGAAGATAAATAGTACGTAGAATGATGTCAAAAGTATACACTAAGAAAAGGGAATATGAAAGAATGGTAAAATAAAGGGAAAGAAAAACATATATCGCCAGCCATCCATCATAGACTCAAGATATCGAATTTAGTCGATCAAGAGGGAGAAACGTGGCCAGTTCACTTAATTATATCCATGTGACTTGGAACCAGAAAATATAAGAGCAAGCAACCGAATAGCGCGGCTCACAAATAGTAGACGTATAATGCATAAATGATGTCGAGCGGAAAAGAAAATGAGTATGAGATGCAGGAACAGAAAAGAGCGCAGTCATCATATGAGCCGCGGATAAGGAACTAATACGACAAGACGTTTAATGGTCGTCGTAATCTTTAGGTTCATCGACCTAGGCAACGCCGTTGACTTGAGTTGTCTGTGTGGGAGCCTCAGACACAGCTGAGTTGGTGCCGTTGGAGGTGGCAGTAGCGTCGGCATTGATGTCATCGTTCGCAGAGAGGTTTTCAATAGCCGAAAGGCCCGTATTAGCTGGAATGTCCTCGGCAAGGTAGATGAGGTGGCTCAGGCCCTGTTCTTTGCACAGTTGCACATAATCGGGCTCGTTTGGATAGACACGAGTTACGCCGCAACGACGTGGGACACGGCCAGTATCGGGGAACGGTATACGCGAAACAGCACAGCGGCCAGGCAGATCCTCACTAACCCAGACGCCATCAACATAGTGGTTCTTCTTCGGGGCAAACCCTAGATACTTGTCGATGACGTGTGGCGGGTCAGAGCGCCACTTTGAACCAGACCAAAGGAAATCGAGAAGCTCCTCGCGCTCGGGCAGCTCGCGGTACTCAACAGAGAGCCGAAGGCCACGCAGGTGAGGCATGCTTTGAACGGCGAAAAGAACGTCACTCAGTTTGACAAAGAACATGTCCATCTTGTAGAAACGGTCCATAGCGTCCTGGCGAAGACGTTCGAGTGTCTTATGTGTGATCGAATCAGGGTCGTTCGGAACGCCGTAGTAGTTGGGCAGCTGTACGCCAATGTCGTACAGGCGGGGCGACGTGAGAGCATAGCGGTCATTTTCTACGCGCCAGATCATAGTCTTGGCGGCACGAGAAGTCGGGATATGCTTCCAGTCGGTATCTGTGGAAATGAAATTAGTACAAGAATATAGGAAACGAGGTTTATATGATGAATCAGCTTACATCGTGACAATGTCATATCTTGCTCGCCCAGGATGAGGGCAGCTTGAACATTGAGAATCCACTGCTCACGGCCTTCATCAGTGCCATTGAGGCTCATGTCGAGGCAGTCCCAACGGACACCTTGCATGTTGTGAAATCTTTCAGCCACAGCAGCCTGGCGGGGATTCGGGCACCGGACAAACCAGCGAAGAAGAGCAGGAAGACCGGCAATACGAGCCTGTTCTTGCTCTTCGTGAATACGGCGCTGTTCTGCTTCCTTAGCAGCACGACGTTCTTCTTCACGGCGACGACGGGCTTCGGCAGCCTCGCGCTCGAGCTGTTCACAGCGGAGTCGTTCTTCTTCCTCCTCACGCCGGATACGCTCTTCTTCCGCAATGCGACGAAGTCTCTCTTGTTCAAGCTTCTGTTCGTGCTCGAGTTGCGCCTTGATACGAGCCACCTCTTCCTCATGCTTGCGCTTGCGCTCCTCCTCACGGATACGGGCCTCCTCAGCCAAGCGTTTCTCTTCCTCTGCCTTCTTGCGCTCCTGTTCGGCCTTGAGGCGAGCTGCTTCCTCTTCTTGCTTGCGTATGCGTTCTTCCTCACGGATACGAGCTTCTTCGGCAAGGCGCTTCTCCTCCTCGGCCTTCTTACGGGCCTCTTCAGCGAGACGTTGCTGCTCGCGGGCTTCCTCCTCTTCTTGTAGGCGCTTCTTCTCGGCTTCTTCGCGTTCCTTCTTTTCACGAAGACGGCGTTGCTCTTCTTCGGCTTCCTTTTCGCGGCGACGGCGCTCCTTTTCTTCTTCGGCACGTTTCTTCTGGGCAATAGCCTCTGCCTCTGCCAGAGCGGCGGCAGCGGCTACAGCATCTTGTTCAGCACGGCGCTTTTCCTCTAACTCAGCACGGCGCTTTTCCTCTAACTCGGCACGGCGCTTTTCCTCTAACTTAGCACGACGTTCTTCGAGACGCTTCTTATCTTCTAGAGCCTCCCGCTTGTTGGCCTTAGAGTCATCAGAGTCCACAAGAGGGCGACGCTTCTTCTCCGATTCATCAGGCTTCGAATCCTTGTCCTTGCGAGCACGTTCAGGGGCATCCTTCATTTCAATGTCGGTATCATGAGCAGAGGATACCTTTGACAAAAGTCTTTCGACAGGCTTCGCAGCTGCAAGTTTCTTGGCCTTGAGTGCATCTTTGATAGTAGCTTTAGCTGGATCACGGATAACCGTGGTTTCACGGTCACGGGCTTCTTTGGCAATCTTGGACGACTTGAAAGACATGCTAGGTTCACGAGAAAGAATGCCGGTTTTGATGGGACGGCGCTCGTGTTCATCGTCAGCAGAAGCACTAGTAGCGTCTGACTTCTCAAGCTTCTTGCGGCGTTGCTCTCTTGAGTCGGCAGTCTCGAGACGACGCCGTTTACCCTCGTATTCCTCCTTGTCCGGGGCAGCACGGCGAGGAGGGGGCGATGTGCTAGAACGAGGCCTCTTGCCGGCTGGGGGAGAATCACTGGGGCTATCACGAGTCTCCTTGAGCGCTTTGGTGCGATTGTGGTATTTCTCAGAAGGTATATCGGGCTTGATGCTACGAACCGGTGCACTTTCATCACGATCACGTGGACTAGACGGTTGGTTGATGTTAAGTGAAGAGGCATTCGAGACCATACTAGCGCGACGCTGTCTATCGTTTTCAGCCGCCAACTCGCCCTTGGTGATCAACTTGCGACGGGTGGGTTGAGTTTTCACAGCTTCGCTTTCCGAGGACGCAGCTGCGTCAGCCTCAATAGTACGCTTGATCTTTCGTTTTGGTACAGCAGGAGAAATCTCGCGGTCAGATACAGCAACGCTTGACTTGTGGTCTGTGTCACGCTCTTTTTCCTTCTTTTTGAGCTTGGCAGGGCCGTCCAAAATCGAACGCTTGAGCTTGGGTTGGTCGTCGGGATGGTCGTTTGTGATGGAGCGTTTCTTTTCTTTCAAGTCGGTAGTCTTCTTCGGGTCTTTGGTATCACGATCTCTCTCCTTGGATTCCTGGTCCTTGAAGGCAGAGGGCTTAACCAAGCTCTTCTTCTTGAGTAGATCTGGGTCACGAGTGCCGGGGCTAACAGCACGCTTGACAGCAGATGACTTGGAAGAAGTAGCAACAGTATCATGGTCACGCTCTCGCTCGCGTTCACGTTCACGGCCACGATCAGAGGGGAGCGAGACAGAATCTTTATCCCGAGGCTCGCGTTCACGAGGCTGGCGAGGCGGTTCTATGCGTTGATCACGGCTGGCGGTTTTTGAAGGATACTTACGAATGTGTTCATCGTAGGCCTTCCTGAGGAGATCCTCTTCTTCCTTCCAATTAACGCCTTTGCGTTCCCGGGCAAGTTCGTAGTACGTCATGTTTTTGTAGCGGTTGGTGGGATCAAACTGGCCATTGTCTAGTAGCAGCTTGAGCACTTTGATGTTTTCCTGGCCAATTGCGGCGAGAATAGGCGTGGCTGTATCGGGGGAGCCCGTTTTGATGGGCTTTGGATCGGGATCAGCATTTCCGAGAGCGAGTAGGAGTTCCATGACGAATTCGTGGCCACCACGAGCGGCTGCGGTCATAGCCTCGGGGTAATTAAAGTCTTGGCGGACTTGCAAGAGATGCGTGACGGTTTCACGGTCTCCTTTACCACAAGCGGTTCGTAGCGTCTTATCGTCGATGTTCATATACAGAAGATGATTGCTAGTTTTAGTGGCTCGTGAAGTAGCGGCACGACGATGACCGTTGGATGGCTGGCCTAATGGACTAGCAGTGATGGCTGTTGGGCTCTCGGGCGGCCGAGAAAAGCGTGGTGTATCTTCGGTGACAATATTGTCTTCCGAAATTTCCCCTGCACCGGCGAGAGAGTCTTCGAGTGGTCCTTCCGATGGATGGTGATAAGCAGCCTTGGCTTTTTCGAGCAGAGCGCGGATTTCGGTGCCGTTGTCAAGATCGGGGACAACACGAGCAAGAGGTTCCTCGCCACTAGAATTGGGTTTTCGTGGGTTGACGCCAGCCTCGAGCAGAAGGCGCACAACTTCCACGTGACCGTTGTCGACGGCGTCCAAAAGGGGAGTTTCCTTATCATAATTGATACAGTGCTTATTGCACCCCGCATCCAACAAGAGTTTGACGATGTCCTCCCACCCATTCAAGGCAGCAATCTGCAGTGGCGTGTTTCCGGCATAGTCAGCCACGTTTAGGTCGTCGGGACGTTCGTCTAGGCGCTGCTTCGCTATCTCGTACTCGCCTTTGGCACACGCCCGCGCTAAAAAGGTCTGGCCGTGGGCATCGAGATGCTTCTTGGATGGGCCTTTCCCAGCTGGAGAGTCGACTCTCTCAGCAATACCACGGGGCATAGCTGCTGAGCTCTTGCTTAGATGCGGGCTGCCGCTGGTCGACGAGCCGTCTGAGTTATAGTCAACCGACTGTATTGGTGCGGGTACGCGCTTCTTTTTGATGCTAGCTGTGCCGTTTGTGGATTGGCTCCTGCGATGGAGTGCCGACGGTCTTGTATGTGGCGATACTGAGCGTGCAGAAGCCGCTGCTGAGCCAAGCGGTGCGTCGGGACGATGAGGTCTTTGCGTGTTGTCTTTTGAAGGACGGGACGCGTGGCCATGGGTTGACGCGGGTTGGTCGACCGGCCGAGGTCGACGTACTTTGGACGTGATCTCACCTTCTTCGTCAGATTCGGTTTTTAGTATTTTTCGTTTTATTGACTTTTCGACACCCGAAATCGAAGGCTTTGCCGGTTTGCTTCGTGCTGAAGGTTCGTTCTCTGAGTCGGAAACGGGGTGGGAGGAGCTTACAGCAACGCCAGCCGAGTTTGAAAGGCGTCGCTTCTTCTTTTCTGGTGGTGGCGAGCCTGCAGTCCCGGCCATGTTTATTGCTGAGGATGGATTTCCATTATGAGAAGCTGCGCTTAGACTGGCACCGCGTCCAGTTGGCGTCTGTTTTTCCGTCCGCTTGATTTTCTTGTTATGATGTGACAAGATACCAGACACGAGCGCGCTTCGGACGGGTGGTTCTTGGGCAGATGGGACGGATGATGCGCCAGTTCCTGCCTTGGATGTCGAGGATGCTATTGACGACGGTAATTTGGGCAACTTCAAAGATGGGATGGAACTTGTCGCTGGCGGATTTGGTAGGGAATCGACGTCATCTCGGTCACGTTCGTGTTTCATTCGCCGAACTTTTGATGGTGAGTACCCGTCTTTGCCAGGTAGAACAATTGTTTCGGCATTGGAGGCATCGCTAGTAGCGGCGTCGTCGTCGCGATCACGGGTGGCGGATGATGCTGACGAATTTTCTCGGTCACGACCTCGATCTCGGTCGCCGGATTCTCGATCTCGATCGCCTCGTGGGCGTGTTAGGTCGATACTGCGTTGGGAGGTGTGTTGGGTTGGTCTAAGAGAAACTAGATTGCGCGATTCATCGCTGGGTCGGCGACCAAGGCCGCCGCCTGTTGGGCTTGATGAAGAGGAAGACTCCGACTTCGCCTTGAAAGAAGAGGAGTGCGTGTCCATAGTGCCGTCTAGTTGAGGGAGCGGCGATCTATGTGAACCATCCTCGAAGAGGACAATAGCAGACTGGTTTTTGTTTCCGACAATGCAAGCGTGAGAGTGGGTGTCAAAGTTTGTGTAGGTTTGACGTCGAGTTTGAAACTTTAAATATCAGACGTGTTAGTAGGGCTGATTCAACAGCAATATAGTATAGAATCAAGCAGAGATGGACAACGTCGTCTCCATTAATGGTGGCTACAGTTTGTGTATATAGATTAAGACCACACTAACAGGACAAAGACTTGCTTATACCCAGCCCGTATCCAACCTGCCAGCAACGGTTACGGTTCTACTAAACGAAGCTAAGCTATGTATAGGCTTCGAATGACAGACAATACAGTGGTGGTTGATGGTCGACGTTGCAGCACAAGTTAGGCGAGGAATTATGTGTTCAAGGGAAGATAAGAGAAGCAGTGAAGAAAAGAAGGAAGCACTAACTCGTTCAAGACGCGGGGAGATTCACAGAGCAAACAGACAGACTACTACTAGTGAGTGAGTGCGTATATAGCAGCAAAAGACACAACGACGATGTATATGAAGCTATTTCTTTTCGAGCAAAAGAGCGTGCGGTTATTGGAAGGCGAGTTTCCCGGCAAATCTAAGCGTCTCTTGAAAGGGTTCTTGAAAGGGTGGCTCGTGTGTGGTTGGCTAGCTAGGCTTTTGGTTGATTATTTTCGTCGGTCGGCTGGACGCAGTCGAAAAAAAAAGATAGCAGGGCAATGTGTAATTTTGGTTATCAGCCAAAACAAATTCGTTAACACGCGGGAAAAAAAAGAATCAACGACACAATCTCGAGTTATAAGTCGAGAATACACGATACGAGCACTTAGAGAATCGATTCGCGATGCCAATATGAAGGGTAGCTTGTGGAAATAGCCACGCTTGATGGCTAGTGTGCTGACAGTAATTAAAGAATATTGGTTCGATTGATTGATGTTAATGGATAAATGAAGAAAGAGTCTAGAGGGAGGAAAGGCAGAAAGAAAGACAAGGCTAGCTTACGCTTACCATTAAAGGACTACCTAGGCTATAGAAGCTAAGCTAAGAGTTGTTTACTGCTTTGATTGGCTGGGGCCTGTGTTTAGGCGAAGTTTAGCCAGTCATCTTTACATGTTGTATGTACTTATGAAAAGGTACTTTATTACTGATCTACATATATAGAAGAACACAGCTGCATAGTAGCGAACTTTGAAGGCTGCCAATAAGTTGTGACAAGCTGAAGGCCGGCCTTCGAGTTTGCCACAAGTTCAAGAGTACATCACGATATAAAAATCAAAGACCAACATGCGATGATATTGAAATCTCCATATACAGATACCCATTTTGTCAAGCCATCCATCAAACCCAGCATAGAAACACGCGCCAGATCCCTCGGCACACCCAAACACACAAAAAAAGAGGGAACAAGTCCTGTAACCCTGTGCCTGCAAGCGTCATCCAATAGCCTGTTGTCGCAGAAATCCTTCTCCTCCTCTCCTTCATAAAGACACATACAAAACGAGGTGGAAAATCCAGCTATCAAAACTGTATAGGCAACTCCTCATAAGTTTTTCATTTGCTGCAAATAAGGAGTTGTAAGAACTAGGCAAGTCGGCGACATTTTTTCCTATAGTTTTGCCCCAAAAGTTTCTGCCTATTTGCATCTTTTCTGCCCACTTCTCTTCCATAATTCCCCTTTTGTGCTGCAAATAGAACCCCCTAGCTTCTATCAAGTCATCAAGTCTCCCTATCATGGCGCCGAAAACAGAAGAGGTTTGTTCCTATGCTGTTTCTTTGGACTTCCAGTATACGAGAACAAGACGGCTATGTTTTTCTTGCATTATAGCCTAGCACAGAAGCAGCGAGACAGATAATTACATCTATCCTTATGTACACCCCGAAAGATGTGTATATTGTTGATGCCACGTACTTGGACATTATCGTTGTCGAATGTGATGCAATGTCCTTTACGTACAAGTTCTAGAATTTCATTCATCATACTAGTCATAGTCGACAGTGCAACCAGGATGCACTGAGTCTATGAACTAAAGTTAAGAAATGAAGCCGCAACCAAACTCGACGAATGGCGAACATATACAGAACTGCACATTACATATCATGTATATATGAATGTACATGATAAGAGCCCTGCCATGTCGTTATGCTTTGGCTAATCTAAAAGTAAAAACTGGCGGGAAACGCGCCTGGCCAGGCTAAAAAACTGTACCCTGAATAATCGCCCCTTTCGTGTTGTCTCCATATTTATCTCTCTCTCTATTTACTGTTCTTCTCATATAGTTATTTCAAAACGTCCCTGCTCAAATTCAAGTTTCTTGTCGATATTTGTTCATTTGTTCTTTCGTGCCCTGTGCGTAAACTTCTGCGACCGTGTCTCTTTGACACTAAAAAAAAATATGCCGTGTCTACTGTTTCAGATGCACTAAAAGCAACTTAAGCCTAAGGCTATGAAATGAAAGAAAAATAAAATTGAAGATTTTTTTTTTCTTATGCTTTAGTCAGCTACTAACTCAGCTGAAAATGCCAGGTGGCGTTCTATTTTTGTAAACACAATCGTGATTTTAGGACAAGCAATAGGCTTTTGTCTTTATGACGTCGGAAACATGAGAGGTATGTATAATTCGAATATAAGGCTCTCTCAAATCCTCGAGAACAGGGCGCTTCATTATCTACATGTAGACATTATGTACTCTACTGGTTAAAGCGTGTTTCATATCGAGGCGTTGTTTGCCCCTTTAATGTAACATGATCGTCATCACGTGAACGTGATACTATCGATCACGTGAATTATATAATTCCACAACCCTGATGTTGATCTCACTTATTTCTTAACCCTTATGTATTTCAGTTGTCTCAAGGGTTGATAAACAACGACTTGATAGAGACTACCATGATGAATGTGAACACACTCATGATCCTTTCACTACAGATAGGCTAATTGGTCTCTGGTATATCGTACGTTTTTTATATTTTTATATATAATACGATGATAGTATGTCATATGGGCATATACAACTACTCTGAGATAAAAACACAGCACAATGATATAAGGAT
This sequence comes from Davidsoniella eucalypti, assembly GCA_004009845.1. Taxonomy (NCBI): domain Eukaryota; kingdom Fungi; phylum Ascomycota; class Sordariomycetes; order Microascales; family Ceratocystidaceae; genus Davidsoniella; species Davidsoniella eucalypti. The sequence goes on along the minus strand of RMBW01000094.1, from coordinate 107,992 downwards.
ACAGACAAGATTCAAATGGCATAGAAAATATATAATTACAACCTCAGAACGCTATCCACGAATAGAACTCTAGGCAGAGCAAACCTGCTCTCTGACCCAAAATCTACGGAGCAAAATGAACCAAACTAACACAAGGAGATTGTGCCCAACGCAATGGAGGGGAATGTGAGTGGGGAAAACCACATGCAATGACAAAGAAAATGGGGATGAATAGACAAAGGAAATATGAGATTTTGGGGGATGATGAGTAGTTTAGAACACGAAGGGAATCATGTTCCAGCGACCAGCAACGCTTTCCTTGCCAAATTTACCCTCATACCAAGGCCTGGTGCTGCGAGCAGTGACACCGAGGTTAGCAGCGGTAAAGAAGAGCGCGCAAAGCATAGTCTTGTTGAATAGAGAGCCTGAAGGGGCGGTAACCAGAGCCAAGCTCAGGTAGTTGACGCACTCGCAGAAGTAGTGGGGGCAGATAAAGTACTTGAACAGGCCGGCAGTGGGCAGAGTGTACTTGACTAGGCTGGCCAGGTGCTTGTGAGCGTGGAACTGGCCAAATGAAGCGGAAAAGAACATGACTAGGGCGACGGCAATGCGGGTGATGACAGCAGAGTCGTGCGTGAACTCGGGGTTAAGAATAGAGCCTGAGAACAAACAGTGGTTAGTATGGCGCAGAAAGATGGATGGTTAAGACCGGATGTTGAACTTACCCGCTCCCTCAATCCAAACAGAGATGCTCATGCAAGCGTAGAAGCAAAAGGTGAGAACCCAGTGCATGACTAGCATGTAAGAGTTGGGCGATTGCTTTTGGACGAATAGGCACTCGAAGAGACGGCGGATACCCTGAAAGGTGAGCATGGCTATGGCAACAATGACTTGTTCAATGGGAACGGAGCTGCGGACACCGGTTTCGTGAGGATATATGATAGAGGGCTGGAGCTCCTTCTGGGCGAGGCTCTTGATGAGTTCACCGTTGGTCACGAACTGCCAAGCCCAGAATATGTTGGCCGCGCTGAGCATGACGTAGAAGTGAGTGAACCAGCCGTGAGGAACGGGGATCAGTAAGCCGGAGTACGTCAGGATAGAGCGGAAGACGGCGAGACCACCTGTGATTTCATCATTAGGTGATGAAGCGGCAGCGATATCTGTGCTATCTGCAGAAGTGTCCTTGGACTTGGAAACTGGAGAGGCTTGACGGGCTCCGTAGCACATGAGCTGATCACGGAAGCTCTGAGGGGCGGCATCATTGGCGACGGCACCAGCGCCCAGAACAACAAAGAGTATCTGGCACCACTCCGAAGGGCGGATAGCGCCAGCAAGCCCAGTAGACATTATGAAGATTAGGTGTGATATAAGTGTGATAGTATGGAATATGATATGAGTAAAGACAGAAAATGAAAAGTATGGCTCAGCCAGGAATGTGGGAGATATCTGTGTAGTATATGAACTGAAGAGAGTAATGGAACTTGACCACTGGATAGAATCGGCGGGAGAGGCGTGGTTAATATAGTCTATGGAGCAGGCACTGTGACGGCATAATGAGGTAAGAAGACTTTGAGACGGTGAGAGCGACGAACGGCGTGTAAAGATGGTTGATTGGTGGGATCATTAACAAGTGCGGATGGGTTGACTTGTTGGCTTGCTGTACATACTCCTCTGGAAGACACACTGCCCAGGCAAGCAAATTCTTTTGCACGCCCTCCGTAGCAAGATCAGTTGAAGCTACTACACAATATGCCAAAGGTAGAAAGATGCTCTGGGGCAGTAGTCTCGGGGTGTCAGGCCCAGAGAACGACCACCGAGAGGCCCCGAACGGTACAAGGATGATATCGTAGAGCAAAGTACCAATATAGACAAAAGTAGTATACAAAACAAGTCACACACAACACACTACACACTACACCACACCACACCCCATGAGCCTCACACAGCCTGGGAGTTACAGGCGTCGTCAATATAGATGGGCGTAATGGACGGAACGGCACAAGGCGTGGCTACTGGGGGCTTGACTCGGATGAGGAATCAAGGTATGAATGATATGCGGGCTGTAGGATGGCGATGGGTGGGTGCTTGCAAAGAGGAAGTGGTGAGTAGAGCGATCAGGGAAGATGGCTTTGACGAGTGGTACGCCAAATAAGGCAATTCTAAGTGAGTTAGAAGACGGTGATGGCCAATATGCGACTGGGGGACTTTAACGAAGAGCCTGAGAATAATGACAAGAAAAGATTTGATGATCAAGTCGTTGTCAGTAAGGGACAAACTGGAATGGCGACACCCCCTCCATCTCAAGTTTCCTAGAATGGAAATTGCAGTTTGGCTTCTTGCTTTCTGCTGCAAGTGGGCCTTTGACCAACCAACGGCTAGGATTCAGCATTGGCCCCATATTTTCATTCTGTTCGTTTTGTCGCGACTTCCTCGATCGCACCAATCCCTGCTGTGGTTAATTCAGGCTCTGCGGACTAATTATTATTATTATAGTAAATATATAATATTCTTAATTTTATTTTTGGCTTTTGGCGGCAGGTACTTGCGTGCAACATTACAACCAAAGCGAGGCAACTGCCACAATCTGCAAAAATCACAATACACCTTTTTTAATATTCTATTTTTATTCATATTTATTTATTTTCTAGATGTAAGTCGGAAAGAGCTCAGTGTAGACTCTGCGTTTGGCTCTTGCCGCTTCGGTTTTGTCCTTGCATGTAGCATTAGTTGTTGTTCCACCAATGTTTTAATTAAAAAAAAAGTATGTAATAATATTCTGAATTATCAAACACAACACAACCTCTAAAATACAGCCATTAATTCGTCTTCTTCTCTTTTTCTTTTTGTTTTCCTAATCGACTCTCATGAAATAAAAACAATAAAACCCCTTGTCGACGTCAACATGGCCACTATCAATGCCCTGAAGCAGCTCCTCTTCTGATGTATCACTGTCTACATTGTCTATTATATGGGTTGACGATGGCTGGTTGATATGCTCGCTTGGAAATATCGATACCAGTACATCTCAGTCCTCTGATCTCGTATCTCCTTTGCTCCCTTTGTTGCCGACCCTAGAACTCGAAGCTATGGATCGAGACTTGCGCCTACACAGGCCTACATTGGTATGTACATACCTGTATGCGACCTACCTGCTTAAAGACAACCATGGGAGTCTCTGGTTCTTTTCTACTGATATGAAATATGAAATGAGAGACATGAAATGAACCCTCGCTGATAAGCTCTGGCTACAAAATGTTAGTATACACGGCGCCCGTTATAGCTGCAACATCGATGCCTTGTTGCCATGAATTGCAAGCTGCAGCCTGAAATTACAATATGTCAATGTTGGGTTTGTTGTTGGCCGCAAAACATGGGGCGGCCCCTGATACAGGACATTGGGCAATAAGGACACACAGACTAGGACAGAAACAGAAAGCAACAGGAAAAGCTTCCATTTTTCCTTCCAGTAGCATGGCTGGCTGAGACTTGAGACTGCGGAATTACTAAGCCCTTGTGTGTTCAATGCGCTACTTCATCCAAGATAGGCTGTTGAGAATGTTGTCTATTTTCCGTTATCCGTCATCGTTACGTCAGTAGCCCCCAGACGGACTCTATCTTTTGCTATACTACTACAAATAGTCATTGACTGTTGGACCAGTTCGAAGATTCTCACGGTTCCCTTGTCCGACATTGACTCCCTGCACATTACACATCACATCGGAATCATATGTACGAGCAATGAGACAGTGGGTGCGATTGCCCTTTGTATATATATATTTATTCTTGCTCTGTCCAAGCCTTATGGCAAAAACTCGGCTATATCTCAACGCCTAGTCATGGCCGGGCATGCCGCTCAACGCTATATCCATGTAGCTCTATCGCCTTGTGCTGGATAAACGCGGTACCACTGCCTCTCGTTCCCTTTGTTTTGCTTACCGATGCTGCACACCTGGCGCTACGGCTGGTACCATGTGTAACGACCCAGAAGACACAAGAGGGATATACATGCATCTCTAGTATTGGATCGGAAACCCCAAAGGATGATGATTCCGAATAAGACCGAGGGTCTATGTGCATACTAATTCAGTTGCATATGCAGTTGGTGTACTCAAATCCGAGGTAAGGAAGCCGATCTAGACATGCATCTTGGAGGCAGAGCGGCATGAGGAAGTCGTTGCAGCCGATAACGACCAGCAATCACAACGTCGACCAAGAAAAAGAAGGAAAATAAATTAAGCAACGAATGATACCCATGGCTTTCATACATACATGCCTGTATCCTGCAAGACGGGTTCTAACGTGGCTCCCATAGCCATCTCGGCCGCTTAGCAGAGCAGGCTCGGGATGTTGATTATCCCTTCCTATTCGTCTGTGATGTGCAGTGCTTGCCTGCAGGTCAAGTACCACCGTTTCTTTCGTTCTCTCTCTTTCTCTATCTCTTTGCCCGGTCTGACTGCTTCTTTGCCAGACAGCGTGTACAACTACCGTCGTGTCGACTGAAGAAGACGGTGAGAAGTGAAGAAGATCTTGTATGATAAAAAAGGACTGGCCTGATCTGACTAGGGGCGTGGAGCAGAAACTTGATGGGTCCAAAGCCCAGACCATGAGCGCTGACCGGGGAGAGGCGTGTCAATACGATGCGCTGTATGATTGGACGGTGCCGAGTGAGCAGTATCAACTCTGTGTTCGCGCTACCATTGCTTCTATCGTTCAACGGGCCAATCGGATGCTGCATAGAGGGTGTACATATATCGTGTATACGCTGGTCGAGGCCAAGCTAGTCGAGTAGCAAGCGTAGACGAGACTACATCTACATGCGTCCTGGTATGTATGAACCGCATTCAATAATTAGGAATCAATTCACGAGTGGCCACCACGAAGAAGAAGAGGGCCACGGTGCTTATATTGATAGTGCAACTCCAGAGACAAATGCCGCAGCTGTAATGCACAGTGTCGACTGCGTCCACTGGCGCTTTTACTATCATTGCAACGTACGACCTGAAGGTCCTCGACCAAGCACCGATGCACGGCCGCAGCACTGCGATTTTGATAGTTCACACGGGTATAGCTACTTGCTTGACGCTGGCTAGCGGGCATACAGAGCATCACGTAACAGGAATGGCACAATCTGTTTCATTAGCAGCTCACGGCTATCGCAGGGCAGGCAAAGCCTACATGTAGCGAGGCTCGCGGAAGAGAAGCCGTTCTGAATAGAATATCAGCAGCAAGACGAGGGACTACGGAGGATTGGCGCTGTCCCGTGTTCCCTAACTTGGAGGGCATTTGCCCGCGAATGCTACAGTACATTGTTATCTGTGTATTACATGTATGTGTTGGTTGTTCTCCTGAGAAACATTCAGTCAGGCAGGCTTTGGCGGATGGATCATCGAAGCGAGCCTTTCCAATCATCTAAACGGGCGGCTCCCTACAGGAGACGAGGAGATCATATGTGTGTATATGTACATATAGATATGTACATAGCTAGGGTGCAGACAACCGCCAGCATCACCAGCAACAACTGACAAGAGGTGTAGAAACCCGCTGTAGCAAGCCCGTCAGATCAGATTAGAGTGCTTACTACTATTGGTCATCAGTACTGGGCCTTCTGTCTTTCTTTTATTGTTTTATTGTTTCATGCTAAAAGCAGGTCCGTGACACACTCTTTTCTATTTGCCCGGTAGACTTGCGTTGCATTGTTTCTTTTCTTTTTCTTTTCTTCTTTTCGTTCTATTATTTCATCATGCAAGCAGGTCAAGGCCATAATGATAATGGGACTGTCTTACACAAACAACACCCCCCCCCCCCTGGACTTGGCAGACTTCTCAGGCCGGAAAGAAGTCGTTGTTTGCGGCTTCTAGACTCAGATGTTCCTGTTCTGATTCTTCTTCCACATGCTATGCCAAGGTTCGTTGGACAGCCTTGACTGACTTGACTTGTATCTTTGGGCTCTTTGTCGACTGCTCTGCTTCAACTGCTCCGCTACTATGCAACATGGACCGTGGACCATCAATGAATGCCCTGTTGCATACGGATGCTTCTTCGTCCGTAAGAAAGCCTTGGCCTGGTGTCAGCGTCGTCACTGCTGTTCTGTCTCGGGGTAAGCATGGCCTTAGCCAGAGCAAGCCTGCCTGTTCTTTTTCTTCTTTCTTCTTCTTTGTTTGTCTCGTTCTCCCGGAGGCTCCTAGGTAGTTAGTTTGGCACTCACCCACCGGTCTACCTCGATATTATGTGTCCGTCTTCCATGGAACCGTGGTCGGTAGTCTGGCCTTATCGTCTATCGTCCCGAAGAAAACCGAGTTCCGGATGGAGGGCAACAGAAGAAGTCGGGACAAACAGGGGGCTGCTGATACGTCAGTGGGCGACCTGTGGTATAGCATGTATACTCAGACACATAGGTATAAACTCGCGGGCGGAAGAAGACAACCGACAAGGCAACTCCAAGCCGAACATGTTGCTTGGTTGGAGGGACGAGAACAAACTACACGATCAACCAGTAACCATCCTCTGCGTGCATGTTGCGTGCATGTTGCTTCAGTGGCTGTACAGGATTTACAGTCGCTTGGCCACTCTTGGCTTCTATCGTGCAGAGAGGCCAACAGCATTACAACATCGTCCTTCGTTCTCCGGCCCTCAGTCGCTATCTCGCTCTTTTGTCGGACAGCGTTGCTACTGATGAGGGAACAGTGGCTTGTGGGTGTGTATAGCCTCAGTAGGATTGTCTATTGTCCTCATGGCGACTCCTCGGACTAGGTTTTTGTTTTCATTTCTCTTGGGATGGTCCTAATGTGGGCAAGTAGGTATTAGATGATTCCATAACCCTACACTTGAGATGCTCACGGCCATGTACGAGTATCAAGCATGTGATTCCCAGACATTACTAAGCTCGGGATGGTTCGTGTCAGCAATTATTTCCGTATGTTGCAGCTTAACAAGTTTATTAATGGCTTTATTGGAAAGACGAAACCTTCTTCTTATCCTCGAATATAGCTCGTTCGACCAATTTACCGCTTTGGACACTACCATCCATCTCATGATGTATAGACCAGGGTCATCCACATACAGGACAATGCCATAACCGTCCTCTGCCTGCCTGAATCTTCTGCTCGGCTAAATTTGCCCCTCGGACTGTTGTCCCTGCTATGCTATATTCATGTACACATATGTGCCTGGTACTGGAAGCCATTCCGCACTCTTTAGCTCATAAACCAACGCTCCCTGCTCAGTTGCAAGCGGTCGATGACACATATCTGTTCACCGTGATACAGTCGCTGTACTGTGCGCTGCACTTAGTCAGCGCCTGCTGGTAAGTATCAGAGAACGAAGTGCCTGAAGCGCGCTTGACCGTCTCGCGGCGAACATACTCAAAGTACGACTCAGCACCAGCATCACCGTCGCCGCGCTTATCCTTCTTATACCAGCTGTTAGTGTTGGCGCCCTGGCTCTCCTGCTTGCAACCTTCAGCGTAGACGCTTACGCATGAGTCGCGCTGGATGGCACAGGCATCGGAGCAGGCCGACGCCAGGCTACCAGCGCCGGGCACGAAGCCCAGTTCTTGTCGTTATAGAGCTTGTACGGCGCCGACTTCTTCTCCGAAGCATCGTTGTTGCACGACACGACGGGCAGCGAGATGCCACCACACGGGTTTCCAGGGGCATAGCCGTGGGAACAGCCGTGGTAGGTGACGCGCTAGTAGTCTTCACGGCAGTGGAAGTGGCAGCGCAGGGATAGACGGAGGTAGACGTGGCTCCGGAAACGTGGCCAGCAGGAGGCAGCTCGCTGAAGCACGACGCCTTGGAGCACTTGCCGCTACCAGTGCAGGCCGAAGAGCAGTAGCTGGCGATGTCGTCACACCACAACGCATACGCGAAGCACTTGATGGCAGATGGGAAGCCGGCGGTCTTGAAGCACGAGGCGTCCTGCAGCTTGCAAGCGGTGGCGGCAGCCTTGCAGCCAGTCTTGTCGCTGAAGTCGGGCAGGGCGTTAGCACACCACGAGCCACAGCCGTACTCACACGAAGCGGTGGTAGTAGTCGAAGTGCACATGGCAGTAGTAGAAGAGGTCTTGGTGGTGGTCGCAGTAGGGACAACAGTCGGCACGGTGCTAGCCACAGTAGAAGATAGAGCAGTCGAAGCAACGGTGGTCTGCGTGCTGCTAGCTGTCGAAGTGCTGGAGGTGTTAGAAGTGGTTTCCCCGCCATCATCGCCGCACGGCTCCAGAGACATCAGCTCATCAGCAATGTATAGCGACAGGACAGCCGAGCCTCCGCAAATCTCATCAGGGTTTCCATTGCAAGCCATCGAACATCTCGACGAATCGACCTCGGACGAGAAGTTGCCCACAGCAACACCGCAGTAGCATTCGCCTATATACACAACACCCCTCGCGTTAGCTTTCGACTCGATCCATTATCTTCCGCCGTTCACGCCCAGGATGACATACCGGAATATTCCAGGCCGGCATACGGATAGCCACCGTCTCTGCAAGCACCCAGACACAGCTCGGTGGTCATGTTCTCGCTGGCCAGAGAATCCTGGCGCCAGCTCAGCGCGCGACCCTCGGAACTGCCGTCGCTCCAGCAACCGCTCGAAGTATAGTCGGCAATAGTCACGTCGCTGAAGTTGCCAAAGGTGGGATCGGCCCATACTGACAGCTTGCTGTTGCCTCCGCAAACCTCGGAGCTGTTGCCGGTGCACGGAAAGCTGCACTGGCCAGCTGACAGCTCGGCGGAGTTGATGGTCTGGCCGCAGAAGCACTCGCCATAGTACTCAAGACCGGCATAGCGATACCCGTTACCTATAGCAGACGACTGTTAGTTACTGGGCATCATCGTTACTCGTCCTGGCTATATACATCTCGAGCAACATACCCTTGCAGAAGGAAACACAGGCTTCCACTGTCATGTTGTCACTGCTTTCGGTTGAGCGCAGCGTCAGGGCAGGAGTTGAGCCGGAGTCATCGTAGCATCCGACCTCGACGAAAGGCTGGAACGGGTCTAGGCATGACGGCAGCTCAAAGTTCCATGCGGCGGCTTTGCCCACAATGGAGGCCACCATGGCGGCAGTCACTATTTTCTGAGGCATTATAAGAGCTTATCTAGCTTCAACAAAGGGAAAGACTGAGAAACGGAGAAAGGAAGAGAAGATCGACAGCTCGCTGATTGGTTGGGCCGGTGGTGGAGAAGATGGGAACAAACAAAGAAGACTCAACTCGGGAATCGTAGCTTCTTATATATACTGCGGCCCGTCTGTGCTATATTCTTTTTTTTTCTTCTTCCCTTGAGATTATATCTCGACACAGAGACTCTCGCAGCACAAACACTCTCTCTTCCAAGTCACTCTCAGGGCTAGAGTCTTCTCCGCCAAAGCGAAGCTGGGCTACTTCTCAGCTGTTACGGCATTTTGTTCCTTCCAGATAGACCCCGGAGAAAGAGACCCTTGCGGAAGATCTAGATCGGGCTCTTTCTTTCAAAGAAGGTGGCAGGGCCGTATAAAGAAGCGTGTGTATTTTGAACTGCTTTCTGGGCGACTGGGTCTCAGGCCGTCCAAAGTCACAGACCTGTTCCCGTATTGGAATAGAACATCAATATACATCGTCAATGTTCCATCCGCCTCATCGTCGTAGCCGCCCTTCCCTTGATCCTTGACATATGCATCTGTTGTCCTTTTTTTTATTTGCGTTCTCTTCTTCTTTTGTTTCTGCTTCTGTGCCTAGCCGTAACTTGACTAATAGACAAGCTAGGTCTCTTGCTCTTTGTTCGGAGCTTCAGCTGCCTAGAAAATAGGAATAGTCCTTGATGCCTGGCCCTTCTCTATCTCTCTGTGGACCGTGATACAAACTCGTCTTCAGACAGCATACGCACTATTGTGTTCCCATCGCTGTATCGTGGGCCAAGCCAGACTGACTGCAAGAGCCACCGTTATTTGGAGAAACAATGAACTATGAATCGAAGAACCAAGGTTAATCGTATTATTGCCAGCCAATGGCGTGTCTGCCTACATATATAATGTATGTACTAGTTTCAGTTGAGGCTATATTGCAGTCACATGGAACTACTGCAACACAAGCTTATTCTGTCCTACAGTCACTTCAACACACTATAGTAATGAGGGCTAAACTTATGCTGTCACATATAGCATACGATATATTACATCTTTTATCTGCCTAGCCTTGTCTTGTCCTGCATATCTTCCCTGTGAAAGATCGCCCGGCTTAGTTGAAGCTGTATAGCTAATCAACAGAATGCCGTACCCATTTCCGCGCAACTTTACAATAGCGATATGTAGAACCAACTGAGCAAAGAAAAGTAGCTCGTTTTTTTTCTTCTCTCTTTTCCTTGCTTGCTTAAATATTCATTTGGAAATTGATTCTTTTTTTTCCTTCTTTTCTTCTCCCCCCTCCCTTCCTTCAATGTAACTTTGACGATCAAGCTGAACTTAACCTTAGACAATATAACTCTAAATACCACTAAGAAATATCTGTAGAACTAAAAGGTTGTGCTCGTTTGTTTCTCTTCTTCTCTAGAAACTCGTTCTCTAGAAAGAAAAAGAATACATTATATATAGCTATATTTCCTGCTCTGTCAGCTTTGGGAGCCCTATATTTCAAATCCAGCTGCCTTCTTTGTTTTATAAATATCGAAGCATCACATGTCCATTCACAGTAATTTTGGTCAACTTGTTCTTATTGCTTCTATCTTATGTTTTTTTTTCTTCTGTTCAACTGAAAAAATATATGCACTATAAAATTATTCAACGGTATCCACCTCAGCCTTAGTTAGGTAAGCCAATTTAAATTGTAGTCATTACAACAATATAAATACTACAGCAAAAAAGAAAAGAACAAATATCACATTCTAAATAAAGGAAATATCGATACTGGTATGTCCCTGGCTAGAATTAGCAAAAAGGGGAATCAATCGATCATGAGAGTTTGTATACTTAATATATCTGTAGTTACATGTATGTATATTCTCCGCATAATAGCCAATTGTTTTCTTTTCAGAGGCGGATGCTATATCATTTGTCATGAATTCGATCTCACCATGGCTAAGCGACATTGTATCTTCTCATATTTATTATCTTCTATATTTTCTACCGAGATTCTCTAGTCTTCGTTCTATTTACAATTTCACATGCAGATATGCATGTTGCTTTCCAACTCTACCTCTAAAGTCATAAGGTTTTATCACCATTTGCTATTTAGGGACCTTCATATCATCAGATAAAACGTGTAATAATCAACTAGAAAAGAGATATAAAAACAATTACAATATAAGATCACAGAAACCCTAAACACAAAGAAAATACTTTTCCGAGTTGACCAGCCACTCTTTTTTTTCTCTCGGATTCTCGACTTTGTTCCGTTCATCTTTCAGAAAAAGAGCACAACCGTTCACCGCTCGTTTTGTTTAACCCTAACTTCCCTCCCTTTCACCGTTTATTTGATTTCTTGATACCCTTTCATATAGTCCAAACAAGAATCTACATACAAAATAGTTATCTCTTCTCTCTCTTCTTCAACTTCTTTCGTGGACCAAGCCATAATAGAAAGTAGAAATGGGACAGAAGAGGGGTGGTTGCGGGAAAGGAAAATGCGGTATAATAGGAAATCATGTATATCATTTCATTCAAGAAAGATTTTTTAACCTTCCGTCCATCTCCGTTAGATAAAGAAAATACAAAAAAAGGAGTATAAATGCAATAGAGAGAGGGGGACATGAGGTGAATTGTGAGATGGAGAAGAACAAAGGGGGGAAAGATAAAGAGGAAAGTGACACAGTAAAGAAAAAAAGTAATGAAGAAAAAAGTACGAGACGCCACCATCACCGACAACGATAACGAATCGACACGAACATGAAACAAAGCAACGACAGACAAGAAATAGAAATCAACAGGAAACAACCCAGACAGACCAACTCCAGAACATGAAGCTTGTCAGCACATAGTCACTGCAACCCCTCAAGAAAAACCAAATATTTGTTTCGGAACAGCGGCTAATAGGTAATAAGTAATGCCAGCCAAACCAGGTTGAAGTGTCGGTTCCCCTCTGGCCCAACTCGAATATGCCCTTTTTTTACTTGCTTGGCTTGTTTTGTCTATTTTTGGTTCTTCAAGAAACTGGGCTTCCACGTGCCGGAACTACCAGACGCCAGTGGCTTGGGCTCCGGTGTGTCCGAGGGTGCAACACCACGGCCTGGGCCATCACGCGCCACAGGAGCACCACCCGAGTTATTAACAGAAGACCGTTGGCCCGGAGGCTGGTAACGACCAGCAGCGGGCCGGCTACCACTGCTAGGAGCAGCAGAGGCATCACCACCATTGCCACCAGAAGCGGCAGCCTTGGCGGCTTGACGGTCACGCCAGCTGCCACCGGCAGTAGAAATCGGGGTAATGGGAGCAGCACCAGAAGCGGAAGTAGGAGCAGCAGTAGGAGGAGCAGATGTCTCAGGGACAGGAATCGAACGAGGTGCTAGTTTCATACGGGGACGACCAGATGATGGAGCTTCGCTACGGGGCTCGCCACTATTATCAGGGGTAGAGCGCGTGGGTAGACGACGATCTGGCGCAGGAGGAGCATTGCTGGTGTCCTTTGAGCCACGCCAGCTGGAACCGTCGACGGGAGCAGAGCGGGGCTGCAGATTGAGTGTTTTCCGACCTTCGGTGGCCGGGGCCGGGGCCGGGGCAGCTGCGGCTTGTTGTCTGGCACGAGCCATTGCCTCTTCCTCGCGACGGGCTTGCTTGGCGGCTTGCTCTGCCAAATCATCGCGCTGGCGGGCACGCTCTTCTCTTGCGCGCTGCGCATTCTCACGCTCGGCGATGGCACGGTTCTCACGCTCCTCTTTTTCACGAGCAGCCTTCTCTTCGGCTTCCTTGAGTTCACGCTCTTGCTGCTCACGCTCACGCTTCTCGCGCAGCTTACGCTCACGGAACTCCTTCTTGCGGGCAGTGATCTGGCGCTCAAGTTCACGCTCTGCTTCACGGCGACGACGCTCAAACTCGTCACGACGTCTCTCGTGTAGAGAGGAGCGAAATTCGTCGTAGAAAGGCATCAGACGACTGAGACGATGCTTCAACTCAACATTAAGCTTGTGCTTCTCCTCAGCCTCGGCCAGGGTCAAGACCTTCATGCGTTCGTAAGCCTCAACATCACGCTTGCTCTGAGCTTCGAAATCGGCGGGGAGCTTCTTGGCTTCCTCTTTGCGGAAGGCACGTTCAAGGTGATCCATGCGCTTGGCAGTAATACGCATCTTTTGGCCGATGTCGTTCTTTTCACGCTCTAATTGCGCGAGTTTGAGTCTGCGGATATCATTGGTGTCGATGTTTTCTATATCGCCAAACTCTTCAAGAGCCTCCGTACCAATGTTAAGGTCGGCAAGCTGCTTTTGAACTTCCTCACGACGAACACGATCACGCTCAGCCTTGAGGCGACGCTCTTCACGCTCCTTTTGTTCGTTGGTTTGACGGACACGCTCAGCTTCACGCAATTGTTGTTCGGCGACACGCTTCTGGTTGGCAATGGCCTTCTCTCTCTCTTGTTGTTCCTTGGTGGCCTCATCCTTGCGCTTCTGGATGATGTCACGACGAGATAGAATAGACGCATGTTCAGCCTTAGCACCATCGCGAGCACGTTGGAGAGCAGCCTCGTAAGCATCAACACGGACCTGGTTGAATGAAGGATCGATGTAATAGCAGGTAGTGTATAGAGACTTGGCCAGACGAGTAAGCTGGGAGCGGATAATATCAGAGGGTGTGCTCTGAAGGCGCTGAACAGAGCCAGACTTGGCCTCGGCGGAGCCAGCAGCAGAGCCAGAGTGAGTTGCCTTAGCGGAAGAGAAGACGTCGTTATCGAAGCATAGAACGCCAGTAGCGTGGTTCATGCGAATGGAGAGATCTCCCTTCTTGTTACCGTTCATGATGAACTTCTCGATGGTGGCACGAGAAATCTGGTAAGGCTCAGGGAACTTAGCTAGGTTTCCGACGAATTCCAGGTCGACAGTGTCGTAAACTTGAGAAAGCTGCTGGAAAAGACGGGTCAAGATAACCTGCTGCAGAGGCTGGATATACTTGGCCATCTCCTCATCCTCACCGATCTTGCTCAGAATGGGTGAGATCTTCTTGCAGATGGAAAGAGGGTGGAAATCGACTTCCAGAATATTGTATAGGTCGCGAATCTCAGGGCGAGCGCGCTTCAGCATGGCCTTGGACATGGCATCACGGAACAGACCAGTACGACTAGGAGCCTTAGACATGCCAAGTAGGTGAGTTAGGCGAGAGTTCTTGTTCTTCTTAGCCTCGTCAAAGTCGACCATGGCACCACGGGATCTGGTAGTGCTGATGACGGGGATAGAGAGGGCGGACAGCAGAACGAAGGAGGCAGCGCGCTGGATATCAGCATCACCAACGGGGGGGTTATCAGCCCTCTTGCCCTGACCGGTAGCGACAACGATCGACGACTGGCGAAGCAGTGAGAAGTAACGAGACCAAGCAGCAGCGTGGAACAGGTAGTTCTCGCCGACGAGGAAGATACGAGTTAGTTTCTCGTAGTAGTTGGCCATCATGATGTTCTTAGGGGGGCGCTTGCTGAGGTTTAGCAGGGTGTGGATGTCCTCAACAGAGCGGAAAGCCTCCTGCCATAGCTCGAGCTCAACGGCAACATTGAGTTGCTGGAAGCGGGTCTCCAGGTGGCGCTGCAGAGTATCAGGATCATTCAGGTTGATAGCATGCATCTGAGCCGAGTACTTGGCAGCAGTCTGGACATGGTTACGAAGAAGCTCGCACAGACGGCGGAACTCGGTTTTGCGGCTGTACTTCTGGCAGAAGTCGAAAGCCTGCGAAGCAGTGCTCTGATAGAGAGTCTCCAGACGGGCGTTGTTGCGGAGAATGTCGAGGACAGTGCGGTACGCCTCCCAAAGGAACTTCAACCAAGGAGTAACAATAGCACGGTCGGTACGGTCGCGGGACTGCTCTCCGGAAACAGTGGCGAGCAGGATTGACTCGGGGGTCTCGCTAGCCTCCAGATCCTCGATGTTAGCTTCACCAGAGGTGGTAGCATCAATGGACTCCTGGACTTCGTCGGCCTTCTGCTGGGCAGCAGTGACTTTTTCAACAGCCAACTTGAGGAAGCGCTTCAGAACGAGCTAATCGAGGGGGGGGAGCAGAAAAGCAAACAATGGTTAGATATAGTTCAAAAGACATCAGACAAATGGGGGGAGAGTTGGCATACCTCGATGGTAGCAATGTTGGTGTTCTGGGACATGTTCTTGTATGAGTACAGGGCATCCTTGGCGGGCTTTCCCTTCTTCTGCTCAACAGATAGGTCGACTAGCAGAAGCATGACAGGCTCCAGCGAAGCGATAGCGACGTTTCTTGAACGCTTAGAGGTGATGTGCTCGTGTAGCAGGGTCAGAGCAGCCGGGGCCTGGTTGACCCCGATCAGCTCCTGAGCCCGCTTCAGGACATTTTCGGGTTTCTGGTGCGGCGGAGGCGGCTATAATTGGACGAAGAAAAATGATACGTAGTGGTTAGCAAAAGTAATATCACGGATATGATGGCGGGATGGACGAGCGAGAGTGTCGATGATGACATGGTGGCCAGGCAACTTAGGTCATCAAAGCAAGCAAGAGACAGCAGGGCCTTCCTTGGCCGTATTTGATGAATGAAGCCTAGCATTGGCAGCCGGGGTTGTATTGAGGGGTCACGACAGCATCTATCGAGAGGACAGAAGCACAGCTGGCGATGGACAACGGGATGGATGGACGGGCAGGTCGAGCACACTCACCATGATAGGAATTGCTCCACAAGCCTGTGTGGTTTCTGGGAAAAGTGTATATTGGGAAAATCGGACCGGCCAGAGACGCAGTTGTTAGATCGTCGGTCGGGATTCCGAGGTCGTCGATGTTTCGCTAAGAAGACGAAAGTCCTGGCCTTACGATCGCAATAATAAAAGAGGCTTTCGCTTGATCTTGGCTGGCTACCGATCTGAGGGAGGGGGTGGATTTTTTTGGTGGGATGTATTTTTTTCTTCCATCTTGCTTGCAAGCACAATAGAAATTTCGTGTGGGCTGTCGAGACCCACTACTTGTAGGCTGCATAATAACCATAACTAGCATGGCTTTCATTGTCTTCCCTCTAGGATTAGATTGGTCACATGACGGTAGCTGAGTAGGTTTGTCCGAGTTTCTACCGTTTTTTCAAAGTAATACAAAAAGTCATAAAGTTCATCGCGATGACCATATTTCGATGCGTTGTTGGTAGCTTTGTTTTCCTTTTCATGTACTAATGACGGCACTTTGCTGGAAAATCTAGCAAATCGTGCTAGTCTTTCATAAGTATAGAAAATCAAAATCATAGCTCACAAGATTGACAAGGGGGGAATATGCTCGGGCATAGCCCAAGTATTGCAACGTGTGTAACCATACATACTCGAAGTACCATACAATGCTTATAACACGCCATCGACAGGCATATTCTCGAAGTAACGAACGAGATATTATAACCAATTATGTTACAAGTCTCAGTAACTTTGACACAATAAGAGATGGCTCTCCTCACTAAATGTTAACTTCACTAAAATGAGCACTTTCTCGTAGTGTCATTTCAATACAAGACAAAATAGCATTCACAAAATATTTCTGCATTGACTTTGAAGATGCAACACTATTCAAGACGACCCCAACAGTATAATGCGAGTTGGTGATGTGATTGGCCAATGTATAAAGGAAGCGGTGCCAGTAGCCTAATATTGATGCTTGTCTTTGTGAACAGCTCACATCATCTAGGTACGGCATAATGAGACCAATAATTCTATCTGGAATCATCAATTTATCCCTATATTTAGCCAAAATTGCTGCAACTTTCAAATAAACGACTCTGTCAGCTCATTCTAGCGATCCTCACAAGAACCATCAAGGCCAAAGCTTTCGCCGCCATAAAACAGCGCAAGCATGTATCGAATGTTAATATAATCTTCAGTGGCGATGCCATTGATATCAGCCTAGCATGGGCACACTGGTATCCAATCGCCTTGGAGATCTTGAAATCACCCATAAAGCCGAGTTTCATGCTTCAAGTGATGCTGTAAGCTTCGTAAAAGTGCCAACTCAACCACGAATATTGGTGAAAACATAGTATCCAAATATCCTACAAATGTCCATATGCTTCTTGATGATATCCTGACTATGATACTGAGATGGGGAATTAAGCAGCAGAAGCAATGTTACTAGCAAAATCGGTGTATTTCATATCGAGTGTACCGCCATAGACCAACCCAATAAGACACTTGTGCGTGCAATTTTCATCCAGGGCTGATGTAACTTTGGTTTTGACCTTGGCTATAGTTCTATAGACTGGGTCATATATAGGCCTAACTATGGTGTATGTAGCTCTACCGCTATCGTCGTCATATGACTCTTTGGTGACTTCTCGACCTATGATGATGGTAGTTTTGATGGTGAAAAGATTCGGTCTTAGTGATATCTGCTACAAGAGTTTCCTTCTTGGTCAAGATCAAAACCTTTCCATACAACAAGATTTGACTTCATGTCAAGCCCATCATCAGTGTTTCTTCCTGGTTGGTCAATTTCTAGAAGCAACATGATGAAAGTAGTACAACAAGTGCAGACTTGATATCGTTTTAAAGATATGATATTTCGTCAGAACGCAAGGGCTATTCCAATTCTTCTGACTTATCGCCTATTAGCTGGTTTAGTTCAACGTGATAGAAAAAAAACTCCAAGATTGGCTGGGCTGTGGTGAAGATAGGTGGTGAACTGGCCACATGATAAGTAGCCATACTCATGGCCTTGAGACACCATGGAGTGGAATGTCTGGACTAAGCACTTGGCGCCGTTGATTTCTTAGTCTTGATTTATGTGTCGGCCTATCAATAGGGCATACGAAATTAAACGTAGGACGAAGCCTATAGATGCGAAATCATGTCAAGCACGCCTAAATCTTAAAGACGGAACATCTACCAGTTATAGCCCAACACCACTCACACTGATGCATCGTTCGCCGACTGTGAATAGAGTATGAGCTCTTTCTAAACTAGAGCCAACCGACTCTATTCAGAAGAAAAGGAATCGCATCTACTTCCCCGGCTTTTGATGGACATTTTTGGTACAGCGGACTTCCGTGAGTGGTGTAGCGCCACAATATTCCCTAGTCTGCGAAGGTTGCCACCGATATTGTGTGTACATACATAGATACATACAGTACAGTATTCGAATCACTCAGCGATCTTATTGGGAGAACAAGTAAATTAACCCATGGTCTGGGCCGCATGTGCGCAGAAGCTTCCGTGACTTGACAGGCTCGCCTGGGAGTTAACGTGAGCTGATAGGCGGTAGGGTCTTGGGTGCTGTTGGTGGGTGATATTAGTCTTCTGGTCAGCAGAAGCTTGTTTAGCCCAGGGACCTCCCAGAGGCTTTGGTGTGGTAGGTTTTGGTTTGGTAAGTTGGGTCACGCGTTGAGTGTAAGTGTTGTCCCAGGGGCTTGAGGATCCCAGAGGGTTCCCGAATGGTTCCTAGGACCATGGTTTTGACAAACTTGTCCAATTTGAGCAACTTTTGGTTGCGATAATCTTCATCTGTGAGGACCAGTCCACACACGTATGGTACAAATATATCTATAGCCGCCGTCACACACTAGCCATGGAGGCGTCGCTGCCTTTCGAGAACATCAACAATTTACCCCGGCTTCTACGCTTTTTATAGAGATATATAAAAGTTTCGAGTGAGTGTATAGATATTGTATTTCAATTACTTTTCAATGGCCCAACCATTTACAGACATCTGTGAGATGAACGTCTGGTTATGTAGAGCATGTGGTACTGTGAATCAACCAACACCTGTTTAACCCTAAATATGTATATTCAACCCTATTGATTGTTCGTAAGACTTGGATATACTGTGAATATTGGTTTTTGGTAAGTATTGTAATAACCCTTGATCTAATATTAGGCAAGACTAGGCTGTTGATGTATGTAATGTGCATGTAAGAAATGTAAGAATGTGGCATAGCCTCCAAAAATGCAGATAAAAGAAGGGACTTTTTCAGCACCGCACATTGGTACTTTAACACAAATAGCAGGGTACTTAGCCCCACAAAAGACTAAGTACTCCTCACTCATTTATATTTCTTTTGTCACTATATTAAAAACAATTCCACTACAAGGACATCTTCAATCGAGATATCAACATCATTTTTGCTTCAACTTTTATTTTTTTATTTTTTTATTTTTTATTTTTATTTTTTTTACATACAAAATACATTGTCCATTATATTTCTCATCAATCATATGTATGATGCTACTCTCTGGCCGAGTCCGACATTGATATCTTCAACATAGATGATGATAGGGCCACTGATCTGATTATGTAGGCAGCTGATGCTCTGGCTTCGAAGACTACTGTCTTTGCTCTGGTTTTGTCTTTTGGGAGGTTTTAGTTACATTTTTACGTCTTTTCTGTGGGCGTCAAATACATTCTGGAAGCTTTTGGTACACACATGTATGTTTTTATAGGCGATAAACAGGAGCTTTAGCATACATCTTCACAGCTCTATAGCTCCATAAGATTAATGAAAAAGAAATGTACTTTGCCAGCTGGCAGCTTTTGAAGACTAAGTGAGGAGTACTTAGTCTTTTGTGGGCTAAGTACCATTTTTGAAGACCCTGCTATTTGTGCATATATCATATCACATCGGTGATCGCGGAGCACCCAAAAAGCATTGGCGTCACATGTTTTTGTTAATCTTTTTAATATTCTTTTTTCTTTTTCTTTTTCTTTTTCTTTTTCCCTATGTTTCCGATAAGTATGGTCGAGTGTCTTTGCATATAGAAATGCGGTTTGTGATATATTATAGTAGAATGGTTGTAATCGTGATCTTAGCAATGGGAATATGTCAATAGAAAATAGAAAACAAGATCGCTTTGGTAAGATCATAAACCAAAAAAGGCGATCAGAAGGCCGGGACGGGCCAGAACCCGTTAAAACAATTCATAGTTAGTAGCAAGAGCCACTAAAAGCGACGGCACAGCATGGTCTTGTGGGCGTTTTTATTTTTATTTTTCTTAGTTAAGGTCTAAAGGCCCTAGAGCCCAAGTGCCAAGCATCACTATATGTATCGGCTTTTACTGGATATGCAAATCAGGGCACATGCAAATGCAGAGATGTTGCGCACTTAGTATTTTTAATAATTAGCGATGATATTCCTACTAGCTTAAGTTCGCTTGCTGTGATAGCTCAGGCAGGTCAAGATATGGGATAAAGTACGTTAACAATGATCATGTACATACATATTTGTATACAAGTGGTCAAGAGAACGAGCCTGAAGAGACATGATGAACCATGGTCATGGTGATTTCTTTATCATATGCGTGGAAAATGAAGAGCTTGCAGGTCGTGTTACGCAGTACATACATACTGATAAATTTCAGCGTGCAAAAAAGCATACTGGATGGCATAGAAGAATGTGTATTTCCAAGCAGAAAACTACGGTTTATTCATTACCTTTTCAGACTCTCCTTGCCAGGGGTGATCAATAAAACTTACGGGTGAGCTACTAGCATTTCACTAGTGTTAATAGTGACAAGATGGAACTCCGTGTTAGGAGATATTATGCTGCACGGTGCTATTAGTGCAACTCTGGCCCCTGGGAATCACCATGGTATCAAGGTATGTACATACCTACAGATACATGTCGATATGTGTTAGATGGTAGGAAAAGAAACAAGTCTTTGCAAGACCAGTCAGTACCAATGTATGCAACTAGGATCAACGCAAGGACCTGGCTATCCACCCAACCAAAAGATGCTTGGTTTGTATAGTAAGGGAAGAGGCAGGAGACGATCTATCCAGCAATGGACGAAGATCCAGTCAGCCAACTTCTTCAAGCTAGAAGATATGTATCTGTCAGGGACCCTGGGTTAGTCGGACTAGAATCATGTAAAGTCATACGCACGGTACGACAGCACAACTATGGATTCCGGCTAAGCGGATATGCTGTATAATATACAATATAGCCAATTGAGGCGCGATTATACTAAAGCGACGACAAACAAAACGAAAATTGAGAGAATCAAAGAAGTACAACGGCCTCAAGTGTTAAATGAATGGATATCTCCATCTCCATCTCCCTTTTTGGCTTCTTATCTCTTTCTCTATTTGGCCGATATTTTTGCGCAAGTGTAAACAGTGCAGCTGACAGTCCAGTTACAGTGTGGACCCTTGCATATTCCTGGAGTAATTTCTTTGCAAGTTGGCGTCCTGCCAAAGCTCCGCCATAAAGACAGGGAGGCAACTCTCTAATGTTATGTATTGGTGTTGACGTTTTGATTGCTCTAGAAGAGCGCAAATGGCCATGGAAACATCCGAAGAAATAGAAGATATCGAAGATATATATATTGGTGGAGTATAAGAGAAAGAAGACGACAGAAGTGCGGTAAACCCGGAACACCATGAATTGACAAGCTGGTCAAGTTGCATTGCGATGTTTGGAGATGGGCAAAATACGAATAGAGACTCAGCAGGTAAGACGACAATTCGAGTCGGCGGGCTCCGTGCTCAAGTGAGTGCTCTGTGCGTGAATCTAGCCACAAAGGTAAAGTGAAAGCAGAAAAAAAAGAATGATACTACTATGTATCTTCCCACTGTGATGACAGTAATGTATTGTTTTTCTCATCTTTATGCCCCCTGGATGCCTTCATTTTGCGTTTCTGTTTCGTACATTGCTTGCTTCCTGATCGAGCCAGTGTTCCCTCTTTCGGTGCTGCTGCTTCTGCTTTGCTGCTCTCGCTTTAGTGCCCGAAGCTTCAGGACGATGACCGTAGTTTATAGCGGGCGTGACCTTCTATAGCGTGTCCTGACTAATCCTCACAATGATCCTATAGTCACAAACACAAGCTACACCTGCAGTTGCACGACAGACAGCGACCGTGCCCCTGGTAAAACCCAGCTAGATAGTTATTTGCTAGGTGTTTGACCCATCAAAAGGTATCTATTTGTGCAATACAGATAGTGCACTAGTAGTAAGTTCTAGTTATTAGAATGTATAGAATAGAACTAAAATAATAAGCCTCTTGATGTTCAAGTACAGCTATAGCATGGGCTGCGACGCTGTAACGCAGTGCAACAGCATCTGCTGTGACCGCACCGTAACTGCAGCCCAAGCCAAAGCAGCACCCCTTGCTTGCTGGGCAATTTCCGTTCCTCCCTCCTTCCCTCTTTCTCGTTCTGTGCCTGCCAATTTTATTCTCGTTCTTGTCTGTCTTTTATTTTTTATTTTTTTTCTATTTATTTTTTTTCCTCCTTCCTCTCTAGCATCAACATTTCCATCTCCCGCAATAGTTTTTGGTGTCTCTTCTCCTGTCCTTCTTTTTTTACCTTTTTACTCTCCATTTCCACATCCTCTTCTTCATTGAAGGGCGTCTTCAGCGATCGAACACTTCGCCATCAAACGCCCTCGACGACTTGCTAAATAAAAATAAATTCGCCTCAAATCTCACAAAGCGAAAACGAGAGACGCCATAGCCTTTCAATATCTACCCGATTCTCCCGATTATTCTTCTTCAACACGTTCTTTCACCATCTACTGTTACCATCGTTATTTGACTAGCAGCATTGCGCCAAAATGTGAGTTGACCGATTTATTTATTTTTCTACGTGGGTGTCGCGCGCCAGAGATATGGGTTTATTATGTAAATCTGTACATACTCGGTATCAGAGATGCATTGTCTCTAGATCGCTTGAAATCATGTCCCGGGACAAATTCCAGCTATCACGACTACCGTGTACAATCACATATCAAATATTCGCGCTTATATCTACTCGGTTTATATCAATACACTCGTATCAATTTAGGCCGCAGTTTGTCGAATTAGCTACGGCAATCATTAGTTGCGAAATTATTCGTATCTTTTGACTTATTTGCTATGTCATCATCATCTAGATACTCTGTCGCGTTCTCAATTAAATGCTATTATAAATCAATTAGCTGCGCGAAATATATACTAATCACCGCATCATTATAATACAGTACCTTGAAATTCACGAGCAACGAAATACGCCTCTTAATATCATCCGCCATCGCAAATTGACACTCCCGTCTGAACGACGCGTGAGTCCCATACGGATCGGAATTGCTCCTCACTCGGCTATTCCGTTTGCCACAACCTAAATTACGTTTGATATCTTTATATGTCATCGTCTACCATGCCTCAGTATACTTCTCGTGATATGGGCGACCCGTCCCAGGCCAAGAAGACCAAGCAGTCTATGGCCGATCTTAAGCTCCGCCGCCTAACAGAGCTTAACAACCGTCTTCGCGAGGATCTTGAGCGTGAGCGCATTGCTGTCAGTGTGGCTTCAAAGAGGTAAGATTTGCACGATTATACTAGTTTTTGACACCAAAACACGATAATTAACATGTGCGCTTTGACAGCATTGTCTCCTACTGCAACAGCACAAGAGACTACATGGTCCCATCGGTATGGGGTGCAGTACCACGCGGCGAAGACCCGTATGCTCCTCAGCAGGCCGCTGGCTGCTGTGTAGTGATGTAAAGCAATTATGGGAAAACAGAAACAAATGAATCGACTTCCGAAACTGAACCGAACAAACGATCGACGACGCTCTTTTCCTATTGCTTATTATATTACTGATTTTCTTCTCTTTCTTCCTCTCTTTTACTCAATCTATTTTTTTCTTTCATACCAAACTTTTAACTTTTGTTTCTCTCTAAATATCCCCTCAATTACTCGTTTTTGGTCATTAAAAAGACATGCTTGAATCACTCGACAAGTTGGTTTGATTCCTGCTCTTCTGTTTATTTTTATTTTTTTAACATTGCTATCACGTCGCTACGGCTCTTTGTTCTCTGCCCACCTCGTCTGACGCCTTCATATCATAGTATATATATGTATTTTTCCGTACAGTCCTGTTTGTAATGTATAGCGCTGGGTCTTAACTCTATCTTTTTTTCCTATGTTGTAAGCTTCTCTTATATCCACTACAAGCAGAGAGCAAAGAGCCAACTGAACAATATATACCACTGATATATAACCGACGTCTTTTTTTTCTAATTGTCATGTTCCACCTCTTTCTTTCTGTATCATGTCGGGAAAATGGATTTTGCAGGACTAGCTTTTCTATACTTTTGTTTTTGTTTTCCGTATTATTATCTGCCTGTTATTGTATCATGATGGGGTTTCTATTTTCTTGTTTGCCTTATCGTTCCAAGTTCGTTTTTAGCCTTTCTTCGCAGCTGTTATATCTATATTATTTACTCCTACCATCTTCTTTTCCTCACTCATCATCTTTTGCAACTTGTGCCGCTTAAAACATTTTAATCTTTTTTTATATCTTCTATATGTATAACTTTTAGGGGATCTCGTTTTGCTTGGCGGTTCTACGGCACGTGACAAAACCACGCCATTTTTGTATTCTTTCATTATCAGTATCAATATGAGGGAAAAGCAACTACTAAGATTTTCGTGATCAGCTAACTTTGTGTATGTATTATGTACGAAGTTCAAAATATGTAGTAAATATTGTAATTCGCCGGTTATTATCAAGACCGTTTATGTTCAAAGTAGCGCACAAGAGTGAGGAGTAATATTTTGGTCATAGTTTACCAACTATGCCAATTCAATCAATGGTCTACGTCTTCTCTCTTCAAAGAGGGACGTCGTAGCCATTGTTTAATCTCCAAGCGGGAAAGATTAGGAAAACTGACGAAAGAGCAAAATAAAAACTCCGCCTTGTTCCTCTTGCTCCAAGTATCCGGTTCTAGGTAAACAGAAAGAGATGAGAGAAAAAAAAGGAGGCTAAGCTGGGGGAGTGGGGGTTCGAAGGGAACGAGAATCTATATCTGGATATAATAAGATACATATGTGAGTTTTGACAGGAGCAAGAAGCAAAAATACGGAAGAGGTTTTTGGAAACAAACAGATATGTATAATTGAGATATTCACCAGGTTTCTATTTGATGATTGATGGTTTTATATTAGGAGATATTTATCGTAAAAATGGCAACTTAGGTGAGTACATATTAGAGACGATTTGATTCTTAAAGCACACGACTTCAAAGTGCTTGCATGTAGACAGAGGGAATATAAAGACAAAAAAAAATGTGGATTCAAAGCATGTGTCTATTTTGAGATGAACTAGGATTATAAGTGTAGAAATATATGTGAGCAAATATAATAATGTTAATCCTATGTACATAAGTTCGTCAAATGATTTAGCATAACGACATAGTCAACCCTTTCATAAACTGATAGGGTTAGTCACAAATTCAACCACATTATCTCCAAGGTCACTGTGGATGATTAAAACTCTGTTGAAGATATAAACAAGCCATATCAAAGGAGAGTTTACTTTTATTTGTTAGTTGTCTATTTATACGACAGCCATTATGTCTTCCAGTACAGCACCTACCGCCTCTCCCATTTCTACGACGGCCGTTACGGCGCTTTTGCCCCGCGTTACCGTCAAGTTCTGTACACAATGTAAATGGATGCTACGTGCTGCCTACGTAAGTTGGGCACCCAGTTTCTCACATTAGCTTATAGCCCTCATACTGACTGAAACCTTATCATAGTTTGCCCAAGAACTTCTCTCTACCTTTGGAACTAGTATTGGAGAGGTCGCTTTACAACCTGGAACAGGCGGTATATTCATAATCAACGTCGAAATCCCTTCACCAGAAGCCACACCCACAACAGAATCAGAAGCAACTGCTACAGCTATAATTTCACATAGACTTTGGGATCGTACTATCGACGGTGGCTTTCCAGAGACCAAGGAACTCAAGCGTAGACTCCGCGATGTTATCCAGCCAGGTAAAGATCTCGGCCATAACGACCGAGTCAAAAAGACGAATGAGGATGCTGTAGCGACTGCTGATGGGAACTCGACTACCGCTTTCTCTCCTGCTCCTGACAATGTACATAGGAAGAACGAGGAGAAGGAGGAGGCGATACGTGGTACCAATGACCAGGAGACAAATTGTGTTTCCGGAGAATGTCAAACTTAGTTACACAAGAAAAATAATGAATCATCACGGAACGTTCAAGAGGGCGGTAAGGATAATCTCATCCTAATTAACTAACAAAATAATAATCAAACGAAGCATGGGCTGTTATTTTGACTCCTATATGGAATGACAACAAGTCATCAATATCAGATTAGGTAACTAGAAGTAGTATATATAGGAGGATAAGGAAAGAAAGCGTGTGACTTCAACGTTGGATGATAGTTTATCAACTAGCTAGATTGCATATATTGTATTGTATTGTGTATTTTGATGGTCATGCGGGTAGGTTGTTACTCAAGGTAAAGTCTTCCAGAGGCCGAAGGCCATTAGCAATAAATTTGTTAAAGCGGAATCTACCATTAAGATGGATAAGTTGAACGACAGCTTCTGCATAGACATTACGCAGAAGGTGTCCCTCCGTGGCTCCGAGACTTGTATACCAGGTATCTCTGGTTGCATTAAGAGCCAAGAATACGAAGTCCACAAGGCTACCGGCTCTTGGAACGGAGTGAGTTATCCCCGGCGGACTATGCTTCCGTTATAATGTCGCCTAACCCTAAATTATTTAAATATGACCACGGCTTGGTTGATGTGGGTCTTTTTAGGGGGAACGGTTTTGAGGAGGTTTTTTCAAAGTTACCTGTGGTATCCATGAAGGCGTCCTATGGAGACCCGGGAGGGCAAGGCCGGATCTTGAAGTGATATGGGGGGAGATAGAAAACTCGGTGATAGAAACATTGGTTCAGCCGGACTTGATTTAATTTGATTTGATTATATTTAACATCTACCTAAGTCACTAAGATCATACGACGCCGGGTCTCTTAGTGAAGGTCCTCCGCGAATGACATATAATACCTTCTAAACCCAAAATTGTCACATACGACCATAGCTGATAGAAAGCACGGGATCCCGTCCGCTCTCCCCTAGTTAAACTATCAAGCGCCCGATCAGTACTACGGTGGGTGACCACGTGGGAATACCAGGTGTTGTATGTCTTTTTGGTGTTTATTTTTGTGAATGTCTGGACTTTAGTTGACTATCCCCGGAAGATGACATCAGCCAACGGCTTCTGAGCAAGGCACCTCACGCCGCAAGCACTTGGACCGGAACGGAGACTACAAGAACAGCTACAGACAAGATAAACTTCACGAGCTTACTTCTTACTATCGGCCCCTACATGAAGGTGATTGATACTGAAGAGCTGCATCTTGTGTCACCTGATGATTCTCAAACAGTTCCAAGATATTGTGTTTTGAGTTGCTACCTGCGGCTTCGGGGATAAGGGAACTCTTTGTCCAGAACAGCTTAAGAGTAAGCTTGAGGGGTTCCAGGCTATCTAGTGTTTTTGGTCGCAGCAATAGTTGATACTAACTGGTTTGAAAGGCTACCGACTCTCGGCACCGGGCCCGGTCAATTTGACTTGACTATGATTATCATCTGCCTGAATCGCTAGGATTGTGCGACGCCAGATTGATAATCGGATAGGCATTTAAGGGGCTAGCGGCCCTCACTTCACTAAGAGCTACCAGAAAGCAACACAAAAAAGAAAAACAGTAAACAGTTGCCTTCACAAAAACTATTCCCTGAAAATCAAGGCCCACAAAAACAAACCCTAGGTTCTTCACCCTCCAAGGAGGCTGGCGCTCGAGTGTCCAGAACAAATAAAGTTTTGTCATAACTAAGTGACAAGTGACGAGACACCCGGAACCTCTAAAAGGGTGCGAATTTGGCTCCCTAAGATCAGGAAATGGGACAAGGTCGACGACCGAAAAGAGTGTCGAGAGAAGAGAGGAGAATAGTCGGGCTTAAGGCCTCACAACTCTGTGCCTCGAGAATGACAAACGTCAAAAAAGACAAAAAGAATGGACAACCGCCTTGAGAGCGGACATCTGGTCTATACTCGAGAGCCTCCTCCTGAACGCAATGCGTTGGATCAGAGGTGTAGTTGAGTCCGGTCTATAACAGCTAAAACGCACCAAACGGCATCGTGGAGCACACGAGGAGCCATCATCCACTCTCCCTACAGGACAGAAGCGAAAGACAACGTCAACACTCGCAGACTCGCTTGAACGATCATTTGAGTCACTCCTGGCGTTCAAGGAATAAGAGACTACATCGCGGACCACAAACCATTCTTGGGTCGCCAATGGTTAGGAATACAGCCAACAAACAGACGCGAAGTCGTTGCTGATTCTCTCCTTAAGGGCATGACCAGCGAAAGATTTCTGATTCCAGATCTTATGACTGGAAAGCCGTGTCCTGAGTGTCATCAAACAATTAAATAGGGTCATCACCAAAAATGCCAGCGAAGATCTATCCGTGCTAGATCCACCCACCGCCTACTACGGCCTGTGTCCTCGGAAAGAGCCCGACAGGGAGATGTGTTCGGCCCGCTGTTCTTCAGTCTGGGGGATGAGAAAGTTTATAGAGAAGTTGAAGGAGACACTGGAACCAGGGGAGGAAGTCATGGCCTACCTCGACGACATTGTCGTAGTTGGGGCGACGCGCGGATGTGCCGGATACAGCGGCCGCTTTGCTTGCAAATATGGAAATCGGAGTTTTCCTCAATCAGTTTAAGTCTAAGGTCTTCCGTATCCAGGACTGCCGTGAGTCAATCGGTATAGACATGCTTGGCCCGACTGCCGCCCGACGACGCTTCCTATACTTGAAAATGGTATTGGCTTAGATTTGGCTTGACTATATTTATCGCCTACCTGAGTCACTTGTCATATATACAACGCCGGATTAGTTACCAGACAGAAATCCAACGTCCTCCGCTTAGACACACTCGATATTTGATATTGACTTAATTATATTGAACGTGCATAACCTCCGTCAATCACAAGTATCTGCGTAACCCTAGGGAAGGGATGGGGGGACCGGATGGAGCATCGCTTATATGCGGAAGGATATCGAGACACTAGAGACACATCAAGCCCATCCGGACCTGTGTCCGCATCAAGATAACGAAGGGGATGCTCCGGCTGTTGAGAGTGTACAATGCGCTGTAACGGTGCTTGCGATCTAGTGAGGGTTTGCAAGAACTGACGAGTATAGAAAAAGAACACTTATGGGTTCCATATGCCTTTTCTATGTTTTGTTAAAGTTTTACCTTAGGCTCTGCCGCGAGACGCGGGCTAGCAACTCACATTCTTGGAAACAAGAGTCACAATTCGAAGCATCAGATTGATATGTAATTCGGACCAAATAGTCTATCGCTTTGAGAACTTTATTTTCTAGATCATGTGATCTATCTACATGTATATAGATGGCAAGCTACTAAAGGACTCTATTGAAGTTGGAGCACTCTATTGCTGCATATATATGTACATATGTACATACTTGCTAGGTATTCATCTAGGTTGAATATACTTTAATCGCATATATGTATATATGCACAAAGTCAAAAGTGCGGAGTAACTTGACATAACTATTGTGAACCAAAAATGACACTTGTTAGCCCATACAAACAATCCTGCAATTGCGCCGACAACAAAATCAAGCTGAATAGTCTGGCTATTTAAATCTTGGGCAACAACATACACCAGAAACTCACTTCATATCTTTTATTCTCTTCATTTAAACACTTAAAGGTCTACTTGCATCTTTCTTTTCCCATCTATTCTATCTAACGCCGTTTTTTCTCCATACTCTCACGCATTTTGGATAAACTCAACGATTTCTAGGGTTAGGCGGTAACTTCCACCATGGAAGTCTCTATAGTGTAGGAAAAGACACGTACCAGATTGGTTGGGTTTGTGCCTTACCTACAGAACTATCTGCCGCTAAGCTTATTCTTGATGGACAGTTTGAAGAACCTGAAGACCAGCCCTCTATAAGTTCAAACATCTATACTTACGGTCGTATGGGAAAGTACAATGTTGTCTTGACTTGTTTACCATTAGTTGGCCAAACACAGGCAGCTGCAGTTGCTCAAGGAATGACACAAGATTTTCCAACATCTCTCCGCTTTGCACTTTTGGTGGGAGTTGGAGCTGGAATTCCCTCTACAAAACATGATATTTGCCTTGGTGATGTTGTAGTTGGTCAATCCTCAACAGGAGATTGGGGACTGTATGTGTTGAAATGGAGGCTGTTGGTATGCAGATAGCCATATACAAGACAAGTGGCATGGCTATGCCGCACTTTCTGCTGCTGCTTATGGCAAAGAGCTCCTGAGCTATGTGCCCAAGATCAATATTGATACAATGGTACTAGCTTCCAGTATGTTATATTGAAGCCATCTTCCATCAAAGTTATTTTCACTAGATACAACATTCTAACAAATGTGTTTCCATAGAATCACTAGATACCAGTATCACTACGAACATGGATGGAATCAGCAATCAGAATGATGTTCTATAAAGCCAAAACGTCGACATGGAACAACTGCACAAACTATCAGACCGCCTAGGATGTCACCAGAGCCCCAAGCCAATTTTTTTTTTAATCTCTACTGACCCAGGCTCTGGGAAGACAGTTGTGAGCAAGTTGATCATCGACAAACAAATGATTGGAGATTCTATACAAGCCTCACCTTCTTCTGATTCTCCACCTCCATTATGCCAAGTTTCCTTGAAAGAAAATGAAGAATAAAGTAGCCTTTTCATCGCTCTTACTTTGGCTTGCCAAGAAGGTTGTTTCGATATTGTTGAGCTCTTGATTGAGAAGGGCGCGGATATAAATCTTGAGGCTTCTTATGGCAAAACTGCTCTTACTTCGGCTTGCGGTGAAGGCTATTTTGGGATTACTGAGCTCTTAGTTGAGAAGGGTCCAGATTTGAATCTTCGGACTTCTAATGGTAACTCTGTTCTTATTTTAGCTTGCTCCAAAGGCCATTCTAATATTGCTCAGATCTTGGTTGAGAAGGGCGCAGATATTTAGAACTCCAATGGCAATGCTTTTCTCATTTTTAGATTTCTATAGGCAAGATGGCTACGCCCGCGGTTGGACGCAACCAGGAAGAACCCAAGGTAAAACTTTCATCACAACTAAGGAAAGGAAAAGGAATGTTGAAGCCCCAAGGAAAAAAGGTTAAGCACTGAAAATAGTCCTTGGTTTACAGCTGGAAGGAGCTAAGACGGTCTCCGATGTAGATATCGAAGCACCATTCCTTGCTGTAGCACCTACAACACTCTATGAGCTGCTCTGGGTGTTTCTAGAGACGCGTCACTGTTAGGGCAAGAGATGTATGTACATAACATACGCAGATATGATGATGCATAACTAGTTATGTAGTTACTCGGGTTTTAATCTATATTTTAGAACTATAGAATTTCAGAACAACTCAGAAGGAAACATGAACTCCTAAGAAAAAGATCAAACACTGAAAAATGCAAGGTAAGAAGAAAACAAACGAGGGGGCGAGGTACTGGATGTGTCAACACCGAAAACGCCCACCAACATAGACCTCAAGCCATGGTGGGACAACAAGTGCAGACAGTATAACGCCAAGGTTGAGGGTCGCCATTTGGAGACCGGCCAACATCGCGCGAGGTATGGAAGAGGGTTGTGGAAAGCCTGTAGGCAATCTGATAATGGGACTTTACAATTTATGCCTAGACAGTCTTGGCCTGGCTTTTTTTTTTCTATCTCCGGTATAGCTCTCATACTACGTTCTAGTGAAAGGGGAAGTAACTTATCGGTACTATTGTGAAGTAGTTATCATATTACCCTCTGACCAACTATACCACCTCCCTCACCAAGTTCTCGCTGTGCCGGAGCATCCCGGGGATGCTCCGGCCTGTTGTTATCTTTATGAACTTGAGGTTGCGACGTACCATGATGACAACCTGACTTGTTACTTTCAGTGGTTTTCAGAAGCCTGTTCTCGAATCCCTGACTCCAGAGTCTCGCAGTGAAATGAATCTCCGCCAAAATACCGGTATGATATATAATGTCTTCTAAACCCAAATTTACCACATACGACCATAGCTGATAGAAAGCACGGGATCCCGTCCGCTCTCCCCTAGTTAACCTATCAAGCGCCTGATCAGTACTACGGTGGGTGACCACGTGGGAATACCAGGTGTTGTATGTTTTTGCTTTTAGTGTTTATTTTTGTGTATATCTTCAACTTGGCTTAACTATCCCCGTAAAGATGACAACAGCCGACGGCTAATATATCGCCGTGAAATTAAACAGTTAGTGCATCTGAAGTGAGAACATAAGATAGCGTAACATAGCCCGCGTATATCAGGGTTAGTTGCCTAGCATTTTTGGGCGTAGTAAAAAGCTAGTCCGGAAGGTCACCGGCGGAGAATCCCGTAGACGTACGAGTGAGTTTCTTCAGTATTCAGTGTGGCTCTTATTTGATATTCTGGTCAAAGGAGAAAAGACATCTCATTAGTATTGTGAAGTAGTTCTCACATCATCCTCTGACTAACTATACTGCTTCTTTCACCAGTTCCGGTTGTACCGAGGAATCCTGACTTATTCTCTTCATGAACTTGAGATTGCGGTGTACCATTATGACAACACGACTTTTTGCTCTTATGGTTTTAAGGAGCTTGTCCTTAGATCTTTGACTCCACAATCTCAGAAGTGCCCAACCGGACATATATGCCAGATATAATGTCTTCTAAGCCTAAAACTGCCTTTTATTTCTAGTTGGTGTTGACATCTATCGTTTTTGTTGATACCAATATCTAAAAGGTAGGGAGATGGGAAGCAACTATAATATTAATGAGATAGTCAGAATCGAAAAAGAAGCGAATCAAGGATAATTAATGAAATAACATCTTTAATATTGTTGCATTACAATATATATAAAAAAACAATACATAGACGTAAGGCGTGTTGTTTTCTTATAGCTCGGAGCCTTTGATTTTTAAGAGACAAGTTTTCTTAATTTGATATTTTTTCCCGTTTCCGATTGACGTGACGTTGATTGCATCATTCTATATTGTAAAATAAAAAAACCCGAAAAAAGAGAAGATAATAAAGGAAATAAGGTAGGTTATGGTGAGAGATAGAGAGCACGATAATGCAAGGGTTGGCTCTTATGATATCGACAAGACACATACTCACTCCTGAGCGAATAAAATAAGAAAAGAAATTGAACGCAACCCCCAATAAACATATGAGAGAATCACAATATAGGCCGTGAAGTTGCAAAAAGAGAGAACGGAGGAATATAAGATAAACAAAACCCGCACCATCCAATCTACGCCTAAAGCGCCCCCCTATGGACGTAAACATCATTCGTACGTTGTTCAATCGGACAAAGCATGTGATGATTTGAGGAGAGAAAAAAAAGAAGCTAGTCAATTTCAAAGCTGACTATATAGCTGAGTAATATGACCAAAAAACCGACGCGTGCTTGCATTTTAATAGTGGTGGTAGTAGTTATGAGATTCATGTCGATTGACTTGGCGGCAATGGCAATGGTAGTGACAATTGTTTAGTGAAAGAAGAGTCATTGTTGATGGCGTTGATAATAGTAGTAGTAGTATGGAGATATGAGGAAGGCAGTATAAATAGACCATGAATTACTGTAGAGACAGATAGAGGCTTTACCGGCGGAACCTAGAAATAGAGCGAGTTGTTCGTAAAACAGTTTTCTTTGTAAAAAAAAAAATTTAAAAATTTAAAAAAGAAGGGGTGATCATGAATTCGGCAGGCGAAAGAGTTCATAGCATGGACGAAACAAAAGGCGAATCAGAGAATAAAATAAAATAAAAAGGAAGGTCCATGAAGATTCAAAAATGACAAGAAAAAGGGAATAGAGAGGGGGAAGGTGATGTTTGGTGTTGAGAGTGAAGGGTTCTGTCGTATAAGTAAAGAACGCAGGCGATTCGTCGGGGCTCTACGAACAACTAACCGGGTTTGTCTACTTTTACTTCTTGCGCGGGGTGGAAGAGGCGCTGCCTCCGCCAAGGGCTCCTCGGACGTACTTGTTCTTCTTCTCAGCAGGCTTGAGGATCTGGAAAGAGCATAGAAGGCTCTCGTCGACGCTCATCATGGCACCGGCATTGTCGAATTCACCGCAGTAGTTGGGGGCCGAGAATAAGGTGACCAACTGGCGCTTGCTAAAGAACTCATAGCCGTCCTCGACAACTTGGTGAGCACGGCAAATGAGATCCATGTCATGCTTCTGTAGGAAACGAGACACGACATCGGGTCCGAAAGTGAAAGATACACCACGGTCGTTCTCGCTCCAGCCGGTAATGTCCTTATCGGGGTCAGACCAGAGCAGATCGCAAAGAAGGCCACAGTCGGGAATCTAGATGACGGGGGAGGTTGGTAGTTAGAATAACAAATATTCCACAATAATAATCGGGATTTCCAAGGAGGGAAGAGGATATAAAATCTTACGTCAGTCGGGCGCATAACACGGCGGATCTGCTCCATGGAGTTCAGATCGGGACTTAGACCACCGTGCATAGTAAAGATCTTCTCGTCAATGATGGCAGCAATAGGCAGGCAGTTGAAGCAGTCGGTAAACGTCTTCCATAGCTTGATATTGTACCGACGCTTGCACTCGTCGTAGAAACCGTAGATACGGTTGATGGAGGCGCATTCGTGGTTACCACGGAGGATGAAGAAGTTTTCGGGGTATTTTATCTTGTAGGCAAGCAGGAGGCAGATGGTTTCAAGAGACTGCTTGCCACGATCGACATAGTCACCAAGGAAGAGGTAGTTGGCCTCCGGGGGGAAGCCGCCGTACTCGAAAAGTCTCAGCAGATCATAGTACTGGCCGTGGATATCACCGCAAATCTGAATAATGAGCAAGAAAAGCTGGTTAGAAGGAATTCTTGGACG
The DNA here is from genome assembly GCA_004009845.1 of Davidsoniella eucalypti. Lineage (NCBI taxonomy): Eukaryota > Fungi > Ascomycota > Sordariomycetes > Microascales > Ceratocystidaceae > Davidsoniella > Davidsoniella eucalypti. The sequence continues at coordinate 73,217 of RMBW01000094.1, read as the reverse complement.
GTAGGTATGTGGGTGGATGGATTGGAGGTCAGAAATCAAGAGTGACATAATGGTAAACATACCTTAATAGGGGCCTCAAGCTCTAGCAGAATAGGCTGTGAAATAAAGATCTCACGAGCCTTGGTGCACAGATAACGGATTTCAGCCTCCTGAAGCTGGACTTGCTTGCCAGGGCGGCAACCGCGAACCTCAAGGAGGCGGTCGATTATGGAATCGAGATCGACGTCGTGTTGATCGGCCATTCTTTATGATGGAATCGAGATGGGAATAAAGAGAGATGGAGAAAAAAGCCCGCTATATGCTATGGCTTGAAAATGGCAAAGAAAGGCCGAAGAAGATTCGCCGTGTATAGAAACGAAGCGACGGAGTCAACAAGGGGAAGAGAAGGAAAGAAGCAATGCCAAAAAGGACAAAGCAGCAAATGAGACTACGCCGTCGATATAGAAAAAAAGAAAAACAAAAGCGTTAAAAAATCGAGTCTTGGTTAATCAATAATGATTAGGTCGTTCTCAAGAGATAGAAAGGATTTTGATAAGTGATGGATACTGTAAATAAAGAACGTAAGAAGTCTATTACGAGGAAAAGACAATCAAGTTAGAAAATGTAGCGACAAAAGCGAAGAAGATGATGGATGGCCGAGTGCTTGTAAAATTAAGAGAAAGGCAATACGATGGCAGTCTTCCTTGCTTTCTTAGAAGAAGGACTAGATATTCGTTTTGGGGGGGCTTGGGATGGATGGAGGGGAAGAGGAAAAGACGGCTGAGATGATGATTTGGGCTGCCTTGCCTGACTTTCTGGTTTACTTCTTCTCTCTTCTTCTCTAGGCCGAAGATCCACTAGACGGGATAAAGAATTAAAAAAAAAAAGAACAATAAGCCGAGGTGGATGGATAGCAAGAGTGGGAAAAAATGATAAAACACAAGAGGCTATCTCAACTGCGAGTAAAACCACTAGTAAAACTGCAAGTAGAAGTGACTGAGTAGGTCAACAAATAAAACCCAGAGCATCAACAACGGATAAGCGTTGTTTCCTGTCTTTCTTGATGCAAGTGACTTTTTTGCCCGTTTCCTTCTCTGTCATGCTGTTTTTGTTGTTCTAGTCTAGCCTGTGGGGTAACTGTAGTTTTGTTCTAGACTCTGTATTGCTTTTGCTCTACTGGAGCAACTACCACATCCGCGACTGAGGCAAGCAAAGAAACAACAAGGCCAAAAAAAATCAGGGGAAAAGAGAGGCTATCGAAATAGACTATGCGGGTAGACAAACAAGCACTTCTCATGTATAACCTGCAACGACGCGATTGCTGGTTGGGAACCGGCTACGATACCTCTGGAGCGAGATATAGGTATAGAGCATAAAGAGAAAAAGGGTCTCTAAGCCTGTAGCATCTGGGGCTAGCTGGGTGGGCTGGAATGGTAGGGAGTCAAAGCAGCTAGGCAAATCAACCAGACTAGACCAGACCAAGCTCGAATCGATGTCGGCTAGATTGCGACGGCCCCCCAAAGAGACAGAAGGCCTGATGTAGAAAATAGCAGGAAAAAAAAACAAGAGCGATAAAATTTGCTGCCGGGCCCGTTTTCGACCAGGCTTTTTTGTATAGTGATAAACAGCAAGAAAAAAAAAAGCAACTCAACGAGATAGTGATGTAAATGTAGTAGCATAAAAAATGTGTGGCTGCTTGACTGACGGGCAAATACTGTTGGTACCGCAATTGATTTATGGGATGACTGAAGAAGTGGCACATATTGGTTGAATGGTTTGTTGGTTGGGCGGCAGTTGAGCAACCAAACGCAACGCATGGCAAGGGAAGAGAGAGGAGGAGGGAGGGGGTAGTAGAAACGGAAGAAAGCTTTACTCTATTCTCACATCATTATGAATGACGGCCGACTAAACCGTCATGTGATATGAAGGTAATAGAGAGGGGGGATAGAGAAATAAAAAGACTGAGAGAGGGACAATATCGTAATATCGTTGCAACTGTCAACGCTTATTCGATGGTTAGACTTCGTAGCTCGAAGATAGTACGATCATAAATATAATGACAGAATTATAATCGAATCGAACCGGTGATGTGCGTACGGGTTGAGGCTCGTTTGGTAGCCGCGACTGAACTAATGCTTTTACACGGCAAGGTCGAGAGATTGGTTCTGTACTCAACAGGAGAAACATATGATCCTATCGAGTGCCGTGTAGCAGCGATGGCAAGGAAATGATAGACGAATCTGCATATAATATGTATGCATATACATATACATATGCAGACACAGATAGAATCGAGTCGGTCTGGGCGGGCTTGGTTCTCGAGGCTGAACAAATGGCAGAGCTTGTCGCTCTTGTTCAAACGTACACAATCACCATCGATGGGCGGATGGATGCATAGACAGTAGGGCAGCCGAAGATGAGGAGAGACAAAATGAAGTATTTGATGCTGCTTACCTTTTTTGTTTATATTTTTTCGAGTGTTTTTGGGGGTTATGTGCTTCAGTGAAGAAGTATCGTTCGTCAGAAATGGGGAAGAAAAGATCGTGAAGAAAAAAAAGGGCGATGCGATTTTCAACAACAGAGCAAAAAATGGGTATAAGTCGAGTTCGTCGGGGGTTTTTACTCTTTCAGGGGGGAAGAAAGAAGGAGTCTTCTTTTCTTGATCGATTTCTAATTTTTTTCAAGATGTTCTTTTCGTCAAGATCGATCAAGAGAGAGGAAGAAAAGGCTTCAAATCAACGCGTCCAACAAGCGTATGATGAGAATCGTCGCCGTAAAGGAGAAATAAAAAGATAAAGAGAGCGTTGAAAATTCTCTAGCAGAAAAAGTCTTTATTTTTATTTGGTTCGTCGTGTGATAAGGAGGGGGAGACAGAGATTGCAAAATTCAAGAGAGGTTTAATCGATAACGCGTCTTGATTTAGTCGAAAATAAAGAGAAGTTGAGAAAAATTAACGTAGAAGAGTTTTTTTCGGCAAGGTTTGTTGCTACATATGGATTTTTTTCTGTCGGTGGAGGAGGAATTTCGGTCGGCAAGGAGTAAGGAAGAAGAAAAAGTGAGAGAAAAAAAAGCACAGCAGGTAAAATCGTTGGGGTTAATCGAGATTTACTAGACTTGATTTTATGTCTTGTTCGCAGTGGGGGGTTTTTTTGTATAGTAACAAAAAAAATCTCAGGGTGGCTGGCTAAGCAACTGAATTGATGATGGGATAGCACAGGCAATATATGCTTGTGATAGTAGAAGTAGATAAGTCGATGAAGTTGATTTGAAAATCACGCAGCTTCAGTAACAAACATGGAGTGAAGAGAAGAAGAGAAGGAGAAAAAGAAAAGGGAATGAAGGGGAAAGAGAAGAAAAGGCGGCAGAGCAGGAACAAAAACAAGAGAAGAGGAGAAGCAAACAGGAGGCGGAATAGCAGCAGGAAGAGGGAGAAGATCAAGAAGAGCTTGATTGCTTCTAAAAACGCACCAAAAACCTGCAGTAAAAGGAACAGCGATAGTTGCATTCAGAGGCCATACCAAACTGTTTTTATCGTTTTTTTTCTTCTCTTTTTCTCTAGTCACACACACACACACAAACGCGCCGAAGATGAGCCAAGAAGGGGGCAGGAGCTTCAGGCACTGAAGTCACGTATGCACTTTCCCAGCTCAGTATTCGACTTGTTTATTATGATGTTGATTATTATTGTTATTATCATCACCGTCAATGGCCCATGCTTATGATGCCATGATGTCAATGTTGAGATACACATACATACCATACCGTATATATTTATTCATCTTTTACAGCGCTAGCGCCTGAAACAGACATATCCGTCCAAAGACAAAGACAGGAAGAAAAAACCTTTGTCCTCCGTCTACTCTGTATCTGTACGGATATAACTATATAGCAAACCCGAACAACTAAAAAAATCTTTCTCGTCATCTATCCGTCAATTCTGAATTTTTGCTTTTTTGGAAGTTTGCGACCTTTTTCCTTTTTCCTTTTTCCTGTCCATCCGGTTGGGCTCTGCCTAAAAACATGAGACGAGAGAAGAAACACTAAAGAGAATAATTTGCTATTTGCCCTTATGCTATACATAATAGTGATGCCAGCAAATCGGGATGCAAGGCCACCCTTCCTCTTCTTTGACTCCTCGTTTCTCGTCTTTCCCTATGCCAATTTCCAGGTATTCTATGTACAAGCCACTACCACAGATCAACCCAAAAAGTATCTACTATATGAAAATATCCAATTCGTATATCGTTGTTTCTTCTCTTTCTTCCATTATTTACTCATCTTGACTATCAGGCATTGTATAAGAACATCTAACCTATCTCCAATAACCCTCAAATATCTTCTGTCTTTTTTTTCTACAACTTACCTTAAAATAGCTCTTCTCGAAACTTGTTCCCATTTTTTCCCCCATGATGTGTTTCCACCCCTCAAAAATGGGACCTGTTAATTTATCCCGTAAAAATATGCATCGCCAAATATCGCCACCATACGAACTCCAATACGTGCCTTGCGAGAACAACAGGACACTTTTGAAAATATATGTCACATGTTTTTATTTTTTATTTTATGAATTTCTGCCTTAGTTGAAGAAATAATGTCAAGAATAGAAAAGAATATAGAGAAATACATTGATGACAACAACAAAAATAAAATATAATAATAACTGGATATCAAGTAATCAACACATAATAACTAGAAAAAATAAACAACAACGTATACCTGCTGAACCCTTTGAATAAGGCAACTGAAAGAATAGAACAATAATCTCCCCGTCTTGGGAATGAACAAGAAAATAAACAATAACAGCAAAAAAAAGTAAAAACAAGATAATCCCGTATCAAAACACTAAAAATGAAATAACCGACTAACATGTACACTGTGAGCAATAAAAAAGTCTCCATTCCCAAACATCACAAAGCCAGCTTACAGCCTATCTGTCTCCCTTCCCCCCCCTCCAAGAAAATAACAAGAAAGCTCATTCATCTCCGCGTTCTAGTCGAAGCCCGAGTTCGTTTCTTCACTTCGACTGACTCCTTTGTCACTTCTGTCTTTATTTTGGCCTGAGCTTTGGTCTGTGCTTGTGCTTGTGCCTGCGCTTCAGCCGCTGCCGCTGCCGCTGCCGCCACATTGGCCCTTGTAGCCCGAGTCATCGTCGGAGTTGATGAGCTTGTACCGGCGTTGCCTGAAGTCTGCGTTAACGGCGTGCCTGGCATCTTCTTGTCCACCGGGCCATCCTCGTCTGTAACCATGCTCTCAGCCTCGTCTTCATGTTGAGTTCCAATGGCACCGACCTCCCGTTTCACTACTTCATCCTGAGCTGGTGCTTCTGACTGCTCTTCATCTTCCTCGTTGTCGACGTCTGGGAGTGACGATACATCCGATAAATCGGATAGGGCGCTCTGAGGAGCAGGGTGGTGTGGCAGCCCAGATTCAGCCGCCACTAACGCCGGACTTGGTTGCGGCGAGGGTTTGCGTGGTGTCGTTCTCCGTGGTGATGTTCTTGTCGCAGTCGCGGGGGACTTGTCCGTCTCTACTATCATGGTGGCCGGGGAAGCTTTGGTGACCATGATTTGAGGCGCGTCCGAAGTGATATCGGCACTATTCTTCACGGCACTTGCCGTAGTAGCAACCTTAGACTCTTTCTTAAGGACGCCCACGTTGCTCTTCGGCGTTGTGTGTCTTGTGGTGACTGATGTTGACTCGGCTGTGACAGGAGAAGAAATTGCGATGGTTTCTTTGGATTTATGACGTCCAAGTTCAGCATCGATATCAAACTTGATATTGGCGTCAACATCCACATCCACCGGGCCACCTAAAAAGGGACGCTCATCAGCGTTTTCGGGTACAGGTGAATTATCAGAGCCAGCCGGGACATCCATCATCTCAACGTCCTGTTGACCGTTGTTTCCTTCATCGTTTCTGATTGCTGTCATCGACTGACCCTGCGTTATCTCCTGCTTTTCGGTTTGTTGAGTATCTTTATCCACATCCGCTTGGTTATTCTTAACGTCGTCCCCTTCAGTAATGGGTACACTACCCTTTGTGCGTCCGGATTGACGATGTGGGACCTGAAGCGTGTTGCCAGACGCATGTTCCGATGTCGAAGCAGCAACTTCTAAGCCCTTAAGCTCATCATCGTCTATGTCTGTTAGCTCTTCGCTATGGCCGCGAACAATTAATTCTTGTGGGTTCCAATCTTGTTTCTGGACTGGGTCCTCCGAATCGTGAGCTTCATCCGTATCTGTAGTAGCTGAAAGGCCGTGTACATGGAATCCCGAAAGATACCATAGCTTGCCACCGCCAGTCAAAACATTGGGTCCGGATGAACTTGGTCCAGCTAAACTATTGCCGCTTTTGCCGAACGAGATGTTAATATTGCTCTGTGGTGGAGTAGGTGGTGTGTGGCCATTATTTAATACAAGCATGACTGGTGGTTGTTGTTCGTCCTGCTGTTGCTGCTGTTGGGACTGCGTTTGTTGTTGCTGACTAGTAGATATGCCAGTGGACGTGTCATCATCTATTGCTGCAGGTTCTGCTGAGACATTGACAACATCCAACTCTGCTAACGCCGGTGGTGGGACCATACAATGCATTTCTTGTGGTGGAGTGGTCTGAGAATGTGGCTTATCCAAGACACTCGTTGCATCTATAGGTTGCTCGGCCATGACTGCGTCAACCGCATCAGGCACCACCGCATCAACAACAGCAGATGAAGCGACAGAGGCGATGACTTCTAATGGTGGCGCATCGGTCATGGCCATATCGTCGTCATCCCTATTAGGAGTATGTGAAAGAGGCATATCATTGCTATGGTCTGCTCTGACTTCTCCAATAGTGTGTAGCACAGACTCCAACTCCCTCTGCAATGTCTCGAGCGGGATCTGAAGAACTGTAGATTCTGTGAATATTGCCTGCTCAAGGATGGGTTGGACGGCTTTACGAATCGTCTTGCTCAATGCACGGCGTGTTTGTATCTGGCTGTAATCCTTCTTAGTTGGAGAAGGAACCAAGCCTAAAGCACGCGGTTGAGACATGGTGTTGGCGTCAGAGTTGATGCCCTTGTTCAACGTGTCAGCCAAGTCTTGAGTAAAAGATATAGTCGTGGCGTAGAATCGTGCGTTGACGCGAGATTGTAGGGCTAACAAGCCAGTGGCGAAGACATTCTTGTCAAGTCTATTGTTGTATTGCGTATACGGGTTAGTTGAAAGTTGCGAATGTGGTGTGTTTTGGCCTCTACAGGAAGAGTAGGATACTGCCATCGTTATAGTATACATTCTCGATGATTAGGGAAGAAAACTTACGTCAGGGCTCGCTGAATAGCCGGTGCCAAATCACGTGCTACGGGGAAATAGCAAATATCGACGAAATCTTCTTCCATTTCAGCAACCTCGAGTTTTGCTGCTTCGCGCGTAACGACATCCGCAGATATATTTTTAAGAGCTTCGAGATCGTGTAGAAGTTGCTGTGCAAACTCGATACGCCGTTGTAGTCGTGATCTTCCAGCAACGCCCATCGCCACAAAATTGCGTCGTGTGAGCTCCATGGACGAGAACGTTTCCATTTGTAACTGTAGACGTTTGAGTAGAGCCGCTCCACGACGGGCTTCGCGCTTTAGGGTCCAGTATCGGCACACTTCTGCTACAAACTCGCGCCGTTTGCGTATCGAAAAGCGGTTGAGTGCGGCGTCGACAGTATCAAAGACAGCCGCGGGGATCACGGGTGCGCCAGAGGGAAGCTTCCAAACGATGCCCTTTTTGTTGTGTTCTGTAGATGCAGCTTCGGCCGCTCCATGTGCTTCGTCTTGACACGATGGTGAAGGCGAGTCTTCGGCTGGTGATTGATCATTACTTAGACTGTTTTGAGCCTTCAGTAGAGCTGCTGTAGCCTGGCTGTCCGCCCAGAGTCGGCCTTTCATCTTCTTCCGGTAAAAGCGCTTGGCAGCCCGTGTGGCTTCGGCCACTTTGTTGTCTTGCGTATAGTCCGAGGGGCAATGGCGGTCACAGAAGGCTTTAAGCGTCATCCCACCATCGAGCACAGCAAGCACGCCCTGGCTGGTTTTCATCTTAAGAAACAGCCGCGCGCGCCGAGCACAGGTGACATGGAAAGCCTGGTAGCAATTCTTATTGCTACATTGGATACAGGCACCCATGCGCTGCTTGCAAATATAGCAAGAGAGCTTCCACCGTGTCTTGGGGACCTTCTCAACCTCCATCACCGGTTCCATGAATGTATAGTTCCCTAACGATACTTCTGGGATCCACATAGCACAGAGTAGATGTGACCATTTTGAAGCGTTGGTCTGCTTGAAAGCACCGTCTGTGTTGGGGCAGAATATACATGTCTAGAAAGTCAAGCGTTAGAAAGTGACAGATAACCCTAGCATGTTTTTATGTGTATACGTGGGTAGATTTATGAATAAAGGGTAGGAAAAAAGCACAACTTACTGGAATACCACGGCCAATCAACTGACACTTGCGGCACAGCCACTGACCCTCTGGAATGAACGGCACGCCGTAGCATTCTTGGTGAACAGCCAAATCACAGCCATCACAGAAAACGATAGCGTTGGTATTCTCGCAGTCGCCGTCATCGCAGATTGCGCACTTACTGTCCTGTTCTTCGCCAGGCCCAGCAGCGTTGTTGCCGACTTGAAGCTCGCCATTAACTGCTGCTGCGCTGGAGGAACGAGGTCGCTGTGTCTGAGGTGGTTTGGGGTTTGGCTTTGGAATGCGCTTCTCTAGGGCATGCCACTCTTTCTCGATCTTGGTGATTGTGATTTCGAAGAGTTCGCGTGTGATATAATCGTGACCGCTTTGTGTGCGCTCTCTATTTAGTCCTTCCAGCCACATATCATCTTGTTCATCCATATCGTACTCAACACGGCCCAGCCCTTTCTCGGCGCCAGAACTGACGGTTAGGAGATGGTCGTTGTGGTCCTCGTCCCAGCCGCTATCACTAGCCTTGATAAGCGTAGTTTCAGGTCGGTCAAAACGGTCAGTAGCCTGGAATCCGACATTTGCCATGGCTTTGTCTACATATCGTGCGGTTCCTAAAGCCTTGCTATCGAAAAGGGATACTCGGTCGGTTCGCCTGTAGGATGGCCGCTTCAGATCGAGTCGTTCTTTCGGTGTTTGGTTGTGAATGGGCAGGACTGCGGGTGTTCGTGATGAAAAGTTGAGGCCGAAGGAACCGCTGAATTCACGCGGTGGTCGTCCAACTCGTCGTTTTGGTGGTGTTGAGGGACGTCCGGTATGTGATGCGTCATGTGAGATTCCGATCGTCATATTGATGCTTTCCGTATGTGCCGTACCATCAACATCTGCGGCGGTGAACACCATGAATGTAGAATCTATGTCTAGATTTGGATGGAATTCTTCCCAACCTCTTTCTTCGCGAGGCTTATAGCCTTCGCTTTGCGCGACAGCGGCCGCTACAGCAGCTGCTGATCCATATTCCTCTGATTCCTCGACCTCTTCGCGCCGACGCCTAGGGTTTCTGGAGACACGTCTAGCAACTGAGGCAGATGATGCAGCTGCTATGGATATGGAAGCAGATCGCCGTGCTGCTAACGGACGTGCGGAAGGTGTCAGGTCGCCTGCAGTGCCTGTTGGTACGTCTTCTTCTACAAAGCGGCCACCTCCACCTGCACCGCCGGGGATATATCGCCGTCGCTTTGGTGGTGGCTCGGAGGCTCCGGCTTTGGCAGCTGCTGCAAGACGAGCCGCTCGCGCCGCATTGGTAGTGCCCGGTGGTCTGCCACGGCGGCGGCCAGTACTAGTTGTTGAAGGTGTGCCCCGCGCGCGAGGAGTCGATGGTTTTTGTATCATGGTCATGTCTGCGAATTTGGGTGGCGATATTCGTATGGTAGTTGATGGCAAGACGTCGCTCGTCTTGTTGGGAGATTACCCCCTCCAACGTCACCTCAAAGCGATTTTGATAGTGCACGGCAGACAGAAGCCAGATAAGGGTAAATTAGGGCGCCGTTTGTGTGTGAAGGCAGTTAGAATGGAGGAGAGCGCCGATGAAGTTATTGGTTGACCGACTGTGTTTGTCGAGTTGCTGGGCTGGCGAGAGATATTGAGCTTGGGGATGGCGTTGAAAGCAGGATCGCGTAGGCGCGTCACGTAGGACGGCTAATATGGAAGAAAGCCTGGGTTGTAGTGGGGAAAGAGCGAGCTAAGCTTGTCTCTCTCAGAGCTATTGACTTGAGCCCAAAAAAAGCGAAAAAAGAGATTATAGATAAAACAAGTGTCTAGAATTGATGATGTCGTAGATGGCCAGATGTCTGTGGTTCTGTGATCGATGAAGCCAATTTCGACGTTTTGGCAGCGATGGACCGCGTGAGGTTGGGGGAAAAAAGATGCAGCTTCCCCAAACAGAAATCACATGCGATGCAAGGCGGGCGACAATAATGACGAGCTCTTCTGTGTCTGTGTTTCGATCTCTATTTAGCGCCCGGCTAGATGGGTGAGAAGCTTAGTGCGCCTGACGAGGCTAGAGAGTCCTCTAAAACCAACGAGGCAGAGCACAAGACCGGCTGCGGAGAGGAGGTCGATGATGTGAACGGTTCGGGCGGTCGCTTATCGGTTCTGTTCGGGCGTTGGTTGGTCGCGTCTCCCCGACAAGGGGGTGGGGGAGAGAGGAAGAAGATAAAGAGGAAGAAAGGCGATAATATTGGCGGAATGATTTGCGTGAACGGTAGCTTCAAATGCGCAATCCAGACCCGTCTTTAAATTAAAAAATAAATCGGAAAAAAGAGTAATATTGCGTGTCAACTTATCGCATATTAAAAAAGAAACCTTTCGATGAATTTTTTTTTTCCTTTCGTGTTGTGTGATGCGAAATGCGGGTGGCAATTGAAGTGAAAAAAGGCTCTAGACCGTTCAATTGAAAATGGTTTAATGGAGAGAAGATCAGCCAAGTAAACAAGAAAAAGAGGCCTAGCTAAGAAATTCCCGATGCGAAATTCCCAGTGGGGGAAGAGGAGTAAGAAAATAAAAGGGAAAGAGGCGACGAAACAACAGGCCGTAGCAAAAAGAAACAAACTCCTCTAAAAACCAAGAAAGATATCGAGAAAACACAAACAAGCTAGGCAAAAGACGGACAAATTAAGAAGAAAAAGGCACATTTGTCAAATTTCTACATCATCTTCTTTACTTTCCCTCGGCCCAAGCGTGACTTGATCTGAAGCCATAAAGTTGTCAAATAACAAACTATATCTGTTGACACTTTTCTTGCTATTCCCTTATTCCTACTCCACCCCATCCAAAAGAGACGCTCTTACTGCTTTTGCGAACAACGTGCTACAATGTTTCTACCGTGCTAGGCCCGGTCCATGGTCGCACCCCGCACTGTGCCATACTTCATGATTGGCCAGCGTCGGCACGAGGTTGTGAGTGGGGAATGCTTACTAACCTTGATTTTTCCGCCTGACTTTCGGTTTCCATCTTCCGGTGCCTTGTCTTCACTTGACTTTTGCTCATTTGCTTTTGACAGTTACTCACATACATAGAAGTTACAATTAGATTTTATGGAAACTAACGGAAACATCACAAGAGATGAAGAAGTCTATCTAGTTAACGACTATATATAAATAACTAAATACTATAATTGACGTTTTATATATACATGCAACTCTGGTATATCCTGTTAACGTAGTCCATAAGGGAGTCAAAAACTTTTCGTATTTTCACTGAAAAGTTAACCATAACACTCTAAATTAACACAAAATTCTTTAGGAATTACTCATGATATATCTTTATGTTATCTGATATAACCTTGATTTATGTCCTGTCTTGCCAAACACACCACATCGTCTTCCCTTCCTTCGTTTTGGGCCTATGTGTAGGAAGCTCTATAGCTGAAGATATATAATTATTTTCATAAGTTGATTCTATACTTTTTGGTGGTCAAAATTGGGATGAAGTGTTTGTGGTCGTGTGGTCATAAAAAGCATTTACGACTCGCTTATGGACGACGTTATGTTATCTTTCTTTCAACCTGCCAATCCAGTTTCGTTAAGCTCTATCATAATCATAAATGATAGCCTTATCATTCCACAATTTGACAAACATATCGTGGTCGAAGCTGCATGACGTTCCATATCAATAATATATATATAGATATGCTATACAAGTATCCCTGATCTGTAGCGTTTAGCTACCGGATATAAGTTTTATTGTCTTAGTTGAATGCCGATACTATATGCATAGTACTAACTCATTATCATTCTCGTCAACCAAGTCAACGTTCCTGATGTACATATATATTTACCATAATATCGCAGACACAAAAGACCACCAAGTTGTAAAACATTCACGGGTAGAGTAAGAACTCTATGGTCAAGATTAAGATAGAACAATCAAAAAAGCATTGAATTCATAAACGACAAAACGTTGAACTTGATATATAAGAGAAAAAAGAAACATATATAAACCAAGGGAGAACAACCAAAAAAAACCACAGCCCATTCCCAAAGAAAAAAATAAAAATAGAAACGCGATTTTAAAAAGTGACAATCCAACTGGACGGACACAGTAGTGGCGGAGGACAATATAAAAAGAAATAGCAAGGAAGATCCGACGGTACAAACTAACGCAAGTGCCGGAGACGAAGAGAAGAAGAGAGATAGGTTTTGTACAAAAACCCTCCAGATCGGACTGGCAGATTCAGAAGAAATCAAAGCAAAAAAAAAGAAAAACCAGGACGCCATAATCACTCGCTATGCTCCTTAACCAAAGCAAAAAAAAAAAGTATAAACGCAACAAACAAAGATGAGACGAAAAAAGTACACGACAAAAAGAAACCCAATTCAGCAACACTGATGAAGGGCCATGGAAAATTATCCATCTTGTATGATAAGACCCGACTGACGCCGAGATTTTGGCAGAAATGCCATTGTCCAATGTGCTGTTAAGATGATAGCAGGACAGTCAGTTGAATGCCCGAGAATGTCTTCATTCCGAGCAAGCCTTGAGAAAAACAAAGGCAAGACAAAAATATGAGGGCTTTGGATTGGAGGCTTAGGCTGTGTCTTTTTTGAGAAAAAAAGGTCGTGCCAGAGAGCAGTTCAACTCTAAGGCGGGTATCACAGTAAAAGAAAATGAGAAAAAAAAAGGTAAGAGACGGGGTATAAGAAGAAAATAAAAATAAAATTAGCACTCCCAACTTTAGTCGGTAGAGTGCACAATTCGAAAGACACAGACTTAGCCAAGGGTACGTCCGCTGACAACAGCAGAATGCGGCGTAGCGGTTGGTGGCCGCGAGTGGTGCAAAGTGGAAGCTACAGAGGCTCCAGTAGAGCTGTAGTCAGAGGGGGGAAATTCAGGTGGAGATGTAGGGCCATTGAGAAAGTCATCGCCACTGAGGACCGTTAGATAGCCTTCGCCAACCTTATTGCGAATATTCTCAACATTGCGCCGGTACAGCTCACCGCCCATATCCCAGTCGCTGGCATCTGATTCGCCGGGACTGTACATGGGAGATAAGCTAACCTCGGATGGGATGACAGAGTCAGATGCATGGCAAGAGTCACCAGTAGAGACTACCTGCGGTATCTGCGTCTGGGCCTCGAGGGGGGGCGAAGTAGGTTCAGGCTGAGATGCAACTGAGGATTGCGACATGCGATGCAACGCAATCTCTGCCCGCGTCGCCTTTGGAGTCTTGGCCTCTTCGATACCAGTAGACCCTGAAACCGGAGACATCATAGCTGTATGATTAGCAATATGTGTGTTGATGACCATAGGGGCTCTGCTTGAGGGCTTCGGGAGCGTAGGCTCAGATGGCTTAGCCGCGGCAGCAGTCCGATGCTCAGCAGGGATTGGGGGAGGTGCCATACTCTCAGTAGCAATAGTAATCGGAGGCAGACGACTCGGCTCGGAGGTGGATAGGTCCACAATGCGTTTCTTTGGGACCCTCCTGCCGCGGCCATGAGAGCCACGACTGGATTCACTGCCGACAGCGCGAGCAACAGGTCCCTCCCTACGCAAGACACCAGTCTCTCTTTGCGAGCGAGCAAACTGCGCAGACGTCATATTAGAACTATGCACCGGAGAACTACTACCAATGCCAACATCGATAGTAGGTGGCGCAGGCGGACGCACAACAGGCACAGCAGGAGGCACAGGTACGCGATTGACCAATTGGCGCTTCTCAGAATAACTAGGCCCAGAGCCGTCAATGATCAAATCATCAGTGTATCCAGCCGTGTTACGGAACATATTGAAGATTGTGACACGATAGTTCTTGTGTGTACGGGTGAAGGGATTACCGTCCACCCATATCTCACGGATAAAGGGAATAGACTGAAGACAGGCGATTTCCACGGGGTCTTTCAGGTGATTATCGCGTAGATCAAGACGTTCGAGTGGCAGAAGTCTGTCGATGCCAGAAAGTGCCTTAAGGCGATTACCACGGAGGTTCAGCGATGAAATAGCAGGAAGAGGGTTGCGGTTCAATGATGACAAAGAATCGATCATGCAATGCGAGAGATTCAAGGCACATAAGCCAGTCAGTGTGGCAAGACTGTCAGGAATCTGCGTAAAGAGGTTGCTGCTAAGGTCTAGAGAGTGCAAAGTGTTGGCGAGAGGGGCCAAGCTGGATTTAGGAAAGGCAGTGATAGCATTATCCGCTAAGCTCAGATGGCGCAAGAATCTCCATTTGTTAGCGGGAAGCACATTGGAGGTGCTACCAGTGATGTTAAGCAGGTTTGACGAACTGCCGCGGCGCTGATGTCCACTAGGGCGACCAACAGGTTGTGTGTGGAACGAGTCAGACAAGCTCGAGTGCGAGCTTCCAGAACCCGAGCGGCGGACCTTTTGGGACCCGCGAGCCTGGCTTATAGAACTGTCACGCTCATGGCGATGACGGGAGCTAGCAGAAGGGCCAAGTTGTTGAGAACGAGTGGGCGAATGGCCATCGTCATCAGGACGTGATGAGGAAGTACGACGGTTTCGCGGAGTTTGCTGGGGACCATCGGGGAGATACACTCCGCCTACGGTATCGTAGATGACAGAGTCATGGATATTCAATGAACCGATCCGGAGGTCACCACCAGACCGGCGGGGATCGATAGGAGATACAGGTGGGGAAGTGAGTCTGGGGAGCTCGGTATGGCTTAGTGTAGGGCTGCGTTTAGGACTGGTGTTTCCAGGCCATGTATTAGGAGGTGTCTGTTGATTCTTGGCGGTGCGGCGACGGCGCTTTTCCATGTCATCCAAGACAATATCGATGAGGATATCAGCGGGGTCCTCGATCTTGGCTCGCTTAAGAGACAGACTTCTTAGCTGGTCGGCCATGCGGTCCCAGCCGAAGAATTGACGAAAGTCGATGTCTTCGACATCTAGCGTCTGGACGTTCTTGAAGGCGTGCAAGGGCACGGCAGAGTCGAATGGAAATTCCTCGTAGCCACGGACGAGACGAGCCCTCCAGTCTGGGGCTAATCTCAGAGCCGGGATTTTAGTGAATGACGAATACAAGTACTTGAGCTCATTGTGAATCAAAGCCTTGTGGCGTTCAGTTCTACCGGCGGAAATACTAGCACCAAAGCCAAAGTTGGACCACATAGTAGAAACACTAGACATAACGCTTCGGATGCTAGAAACGGAGCGGATAGAGTCAATATCGGAGCCGCGAGCTTTGGATCTTTGCAGGTTGAAAGAGACATAATTGCTTCCCATGTTGGTGTCTTGGATGTTCTCCAGTCTGACCTTCATGGGACCAACATCGATATTGAGCTCTTCAAATCGCGAGAGCAAATAGAAGAGGTGATGTGGGGTCAGAGACAACTTGGTGGACTTGGAAGACTGGGAACCAAAGCCTAGAGACAGCGAGAATGTAGGCGAGAAGGGAGAAGAGGTAGCCGAGGTTGATGGGCGGATCGGCAGAGTCGGAGAACGTTGGATGGCGGCGGCTGAGCTCATGCTATGCGAGGGGCTGTGGCGCGAAATAGTATTGCGCCGAGGGTTGTTGGCGTTAGCAAGCGCCTTTTCATTGTTGTGCACATAGTTGGCCAGGTTCTACAGCAGGAATAGAGCGGTTAGTATGTTGGGCGGATGACAAAAGGTAGAAGATACAAACCTTTATGTAAATCTCTCCGTCTTCAGAGTCCATTTTGAGCAACACGGGAGTTACTGCAGCATTTGCATGTAGAAAAATAGACTAGATAGAATGTTGATGAGAGCGGGACGAGAGAAAAGCTCGATCACACCAAGCAAAATGGATGATCCGTCGATTATCGACACGCAAAAACTACCGTGCAGAGTAAGCAGCAGAGCAGAATTGACCACAGCAGGTGATCGAGCAAGCTATCTGGGAGGCTCAGTGGCAGTATTGGTCTAGTATTTCAACCAGATGTACCGACACACACGAACAGTATGTCGAGTAAAAGCCAAGGAAGGCAAAGATAAAAGCTTGTTCGGCTCGGGGGACGGTTTGGGGCGGACAAGAAAATCGGTCGTCGCACAGAGGGCGGAATGAAGACTGGAATACAAAGCAGGAGACAAGAGACAAAAGCGATGGTCGTCGGTTCGTAAGATTCTATTGGCAGAGACAGTCGAGGGTTCTCTATGTTATCTCTCGGATCTCGCTGGGCTGGTTGGTTCGTAGAGAAGCGGATTTTGTTCTCTGCGGCCTAGATAAAAGGAACGACGGAATAAACACAGACAGAAAGAAAAGAAAATAGACGAAGATGCTGTAGTACAAGCACGGCGCAGAAAATGGCACGCTGACAGTCAGTATAAGAAGCGCGGATAGAGGGTGATGTGATGGGTGATGGGCAACCTAAAAAGAAAAGTCAAGGAAAACAAAGAATCAACAGGATGGCTGAAGCAGTTTGTCTGTCTGTTGTTGTCTAGTGTTTTGTGAGGAAAAATAGAGGAGATTGTGACCATGTCAGATTTTGAGGCCTTCGCGCCGTTCACTAGAGTTCAGTGCACAAGTCTAGTGCAGATACAGCGCTAAGGTATAGTTGCAGTGGTGGCCAGGGCTAGAGGTTCTAGGCACAGAGAAGAAGGAAAAAAGAGATAGCATATAATGATCAATGGACAAACATGATAACGAGGTCGACCGATTTTTGTAGTGCGATCTCAACCAGGTGGAAAAAAAAAAAAAGGTATAAAACATAAATAAATAAACTTTACGGCGAGGGCAGGGTCTTGTTATTTTCGCTTCTTTTTTTTTTCATTCAGTTCATGGCCAGGCCAGGGATGTGTGAAAGAGATTCAAGTCAAGAGAGACAGAGAGAAGACGAAGAAAGAAAAGAGGACAGAACAATAATACAATGGCATTAATGCTGGACAATAGCAGTGATGGCAGATTAGGTGGTTGCAGATGAATTGCCGGAAGAGGTGATGATTAGAGGCCTAGCAGGCCTCGTCTCGAGACTAGGTTGCTTGCTTGCTGACTACCTCGCCAAAAACTAGTGACAGAGCAACAGAAGAATGGCTGATCGACAGCCAGGCGAGCGTCCAAGTAGAGGTAGACGAGTGATAAGAGGCTTCCGATGGTGCTGATAACGATAGATAATGCAAGTAGTGGTGCAGGGCAAAACGAAACACACGGTGGGCGGATGAGCGAGGGTCTGGTTGGTCTAGTTGGCTGGATGGAGGCTGGCTGGCCCGAGCGCTAATGACAGAGTCGGTTGCTGGCTTGGCTTGGCAGAAGGCTTGATGTTTACAGCTGGGGTTTGAGAACGAACGGTGGGAAATTTCGTATGAAAGGAAGCGGGAGAGACATGACGAGAGAAGCAGATGGTTTGGATGATGGTGGATGAAAAACATAAACAACTGGTCACAATGGTTCACTGGAGGAAACGGAGAGAAGAAATGACAACAGACAAAACAAAGTCACGAGCCTCAGAGAACCGCTAACAAAGCAGCACGCAGACGTCGACGACAGGCACGCGGGCGCAAAAGTGCACCATAAGTCATGTCAAAGCATCGCGGGGGAAAAGACAGACGAGAACGAGCTGATGGGAATCGTGTACGGGGTTTTCGGCTTACCTGGTAATGAAAAAGGATGGTTGATCTTGGACATATGGTTATATCACGGCGGCCATATATCGTGAATAAGGTAATGCGATGCAGGCGAGCAACGGTTGATCGTCGCAGTCCAGGGCTGGAAGTAGGCAAGAACAAAAGAGTGGACGTGATGCCAATAACAGATTATAGCAAAAAAGAAAATAGAATAACAAGATATGTAAAACTATACAGAGAATACCGTGTGTGTAGCCGGGAGTAAGAAAAGGCGATTTGATAGTGAAATTGGACAGCAGGCACCGAAACTCTTAAGGGCCAGGCAGACAACAACCAAATAGTAGCAGACAGGCGTTGTTGAAGGCCGTCGAGGGTGTATATGTAGGGATCGCTCGGAGCAACTATCGTGAGATTCGAAGCTTCGAAGAGGTCATCGGCGTTGGTTGAGCCAGTGCTGAATCGCTGAACTACTCGTTGGCGTTATCAGGTCAGTCCCAGACACAAAAGGTAAAGAAAGAGGAAGAACAAAAAAACCAGTATATCTACTCGATATTAGGAGGAGGGGCGAGGGCTAGGCTGCTAAAACTACTACTGGGGGGGCTCCGGGAGGTTTCGAAAATAATTAAGAAAATGGAAAAGAGATCAAGGAAAAGGGAAGATACGACAGACAAGGAGGAAAACCGCTCACAGACAGAACAGAAGCAAGCAAGTAAAAGGCGGGAAGAAGGCGTATGAGGAGAAAGGAGAGCAAAGAGACGATAAGTTTTAATAAAAAGGAATCTTGGAAAATCACTAGACAAGCCATAGGAAGACGTAAACGCAACAAAAATAAACATTAAACAAGGTAGCGTGAAAAAAATATATATATATATAAATATAAAAATTAAAAACTGAAAAGCTACAAAGCATCCCATCAAATATTTAGCCCACATCCTGTAGGTGCAAAAGTGCACTGTCGGGGCCTCAGAGGCCGCTGTAAATTTAGTTGAGGGCCTAGCCGTTCTGCACCCACTAATGATGAGGCAGACCAGACTGACAGCTTCCTGTACTTGCTAAGGCTGTTTGTTGATGTTTTGATTTTTTTTCTCGATTTTTTTTTCTTCCGGGTCTCTTGTTTTGGGTGTCATAGGCCCTAGCAAATGCGACCTACAGTGCGACTCTACTGGGGACTATCATTTGCAGGGGTTGGAAGTCCCAGATTGGGCTGGCTATGCTGTACTTTGCTGTATTCTGTGTTCTTCCGGGGGTGTTCCCTGTAAATATAGTAGATATGTGAGTCTCAGTTAACCGTGCTGCTAACTACGGACAGAGCGCTGCAAAGTACCCACAAGTAGAGGACCCAAGTAGAGGACCCAAGTACAGGACCCAAGTACAGGACCCAAGTACAGGACCCAAGTACAGGACCCAGGCAAGTAAACAATGCCACCACCAAATCTTATTGTCACTGTTTTGCCATTTATTATTTTTCGGAAATATCAAAATGGAATCTCCCTTGCTCTGTTGCCGTAGCTAGCGAGCCCAAGCGATATAGCCAGGAGTTTGAGTTTTATCTTGTCCTTTAGTTACGTATGTAAATCTGTACATCTAATTGTTTCCGAAACAAAGTCGCACAGCTCCGACTAGCACTAGTTGTTATACTGATACTCTTTGCAAATGTGTACGATGTTCTCAAGTGTACAGCCACAACTATCGCTAACTCTACATGTCCGTAGACGCTGCCCCTCCTTTGCCCCAAATGAATGACGCCAAAATATGCAGCTGCAGACGCTGGGATCTTGTGGCATCGATAGCAATGGACATTTCATGAGCTGGTTTTATTCTTTCATTTATTATTGTGTTTTTTGCCGCCGCGCGTGCAGCTCAGCGAATCATCCAGCAGCCTTCAATCGAAAACCTACAGAACAACCTCATAATAACATGCCTTTTGCAGATTGCAGATACTCTCAGTACTTTCTCAAAATACAAGTAAAAACAACTAATCACGCATCTAATCAAAATAGCGGCAAGGGTCTCCTAGTTCAAGATCGGATCCGTCTTTGTTTTGTATGAGGAGGGGCACATCAACAACAGCAACATCGTTACAATAAACAATACAGGTACATCGGTAAGCCAACTACGCAAAAAAAATCTATATAAAACGGTGCAAGGTCCCCATGTTATGTTCCGAGCCCCGGCCTTACTAACATGCTGCCAGCTAGGGTTTGAATTGGAAGGGGGACGCCTGTGATCTCGGAACAAGCACGTCAGTAAAGACCGGGTCATAGATTACAAAAAGCTCAAGGCAAAGGATGTACCAATACATCAATCATGTACTCTATTAGTACTACGTGTAGTTCACCAAAAACCATCAATGTGTCTACAAATAGAAATAGACAGGTATCCGTCCCTCGTCAACTACTGGTCCGACCTGTGCACGAGAGCGGAATCTCTAGCTCGAGACCTACCGCCCTGGCCAGGCTTGGGTCTAAGCCTGGCTAGCTTGGCTAAGACAGACGAGACGGCATCATGGAACAGCGATACTACACTTGTGTGTGTGTGTGGATGCGAAACCAACTGCCTTCTTGTCTACTTTCTAGTTGTTTGGTATCACCAACACACTACCACTATCGGTGCCGCTTCCTGGCTGACTTGGATATGCAAAACAGAGACATGCACGATAAGTGAGTGCGCTATTCATTCATGCATGCATGAATATATGCATGTGCTCCGGCTTTTTCGAACATACAGATATTACAACCACATCTTGATAAAATGTATCTATATGTACAATTATACACAGACGCATGTCTGAGTTCGAATGTCTCAGCTGCTCACTCAATACCAAGTCAATAGTGGTAAGCTTTGCCTGGAATTGAAGATTTATTCCGTGGACTAACAACGCCACTATCATGACTTGGCTTTCATCATTCATTCTCATGTTCGCGCCACCTTCTATAAGTAGGAGTCTCTATACTTCTAGTAGTATCGATCTAGATCGTTGCAGTAGTAGTCGCAACTATGTATTTGATCAGACTCGATGCATGGAAGATTTCCGGCTACAACTTTGGAACACACTCTCTATACATGTCTTCATACATACTACTAACATCACAGTTAATATCAAGAAACTCGATTTTCTTCGGCTTATTCGAAGCTTTGCTCTCTTTCCCCATTTCCTTTTTCTTCTCCCTCCCTTTTTTCCGTTTTCATATTCATGCATTTTCTGCCAAATGTAGTGTTTTTGTCTTTTGAACCTGCTCAATTTATATTTCTTTTTTTTTTTTTTCTTTTTTTTTTCTTCATCCTCCCTCCTTGCCCCTCACCCTCCTTCGTCTTCTATCCTCCTTTTTTTTTCTTACAGTCTTCGCAACCTCCAAATATCCCAAGTATCCGAGAGTATCTCATCATGCAAGATTTCGGTTATTGATTGGTCCAGCTTGCCCTCAGAGGCAACCTCAATACTCTACAGCTATTATTTTTTTGCTTCTCTTCCTCCTCCCCCCCCGCTTACTATGCATAGCACATGCATAGTACAAAACAAAGCAAATCTTCGGTAAACGATAACACCGGCAAAATGGGATACATCACATTTCGCCTCCGTAATGTGCTTCTTTTCTCTCGTGTTCCCAATCGCTGCTGTCACATTTAATCTCCCTTTCGTGACGTTGGTAAAGGAAAAAGGATATTTTAAATGTAGGTTAAAGATTATTTATGTGAAACCATTGTAAAAGCGGTGAACATGGATTGGGGTACATCGTTAGGGTTATCAAAAGGTCTAATGTAGGTACAACCATCCGTGACATGCCCTGTATTTTATGGTGCTTCTTCTGATATTGTTTATCTACAAACAAGCACAAAGATATGTATATACATATATCTGATAATTCTGGCAATAAATGGTAGCTTTGCCGCTAATCGGGCGTTGTGGGAGATGACAGTGATAATAGTGGTGGCTTTATAATTTCGTTTTCATTTTCACTCTTTTTTATTTTATTTTATTTATTTTGGTATTTTATCCAGCATCGTACTTTCGATATCTGATAATTAGGTCAGTCATATCACACCGATGAAAAGATGTAATTACATAAATCAAACTAGAGCCAACCAAAAAAAGAATAGTAGACAAATGATTCTTTCTTATCAGGCAGTTTGTCCATGTGGGCGTCTGATGAGATCGTGATACGGTCTAGAAGGACACTGGATAAAACAAACAAGAAGCAACACATTACCCAAAAGGGTCGGAGTTTGGCGAGGGTTCACAAGAAGTTTCTTGAGGGAACCAAGCAGCTAGTGGCTCCTAGCTGGATATTTTGAGGTCATGAGACCGGGATCGCTTGGAAGCTAGCTATACAATTATGGAACTACACCTTATCCTGCATACATATATCTGTCTGTTTTTCTTCTTATCGTACATAAGTAGCAGCGGTAAGATGTATGAACTGCCATATCTTCAATAACTATCCAAGTCCAAGAGAGCCCGCATCCCGGCAAATGTTTGCATGGATAACAACAGGTGATTGCATCATGGGCCACCCACGCTGAATTTTATCTAGAGTTCCCACACTCTCTTTTCGCCAGTCTATGATCTTTATAGTCTCTCTGAGTATACATATGTACTACAATCATATGCCCTTTTTCATGTCTGGTTTGGGACGGCGAGGGCCTAGAAGATCGGAAAGCAAACTGAGTAGCTTGAACGTCGTGTATATTCGGATCGCGTAGTCATATGATAGAGGGAAAACAGTGAGGGGGATTTTTGTTATAGACACTCTGCCCTTTTTCTTTGATATTGTGCTTTGATAGGTCTCGTGGACTAGATAGGGCGCGAGAAAGAAGAAGAATAAGCGGAGAAGATGATGGTGACGACGTTTGCATAACAAAACATGGAGCAAGAATGTGCGCTAGTTGCGGGCCATCTCTAGATTAAGCACCATCGCATTTTTTATTTGGTGGGTTGAGCTGGAATGGCGCGGACATCAGATGTAAAGAAGTCAGTCGGACAGATGAGTGCCATCGGCATCGTCATAGCTGTGCACAAACTGAGTAGCTTAGTACAAAAGCGGTTAGTATGTATATATCTGTATGCCTCCGCCGGCATTGAACTTGGCAGCAGCTTAGACCAAATACAGGCCATTCGTTGGTGTCGTTGGCTGGCTGAAGCGCCCACCAGCATAACAAGTCTTATTCACTGACACTAACGGTATTGCTCTCGGCCGAAGATCAGAACGGAGAGGGTCATCTCACAGGACCCCTCCGCTCTCCTCTTTCTGATCAGATCGAACTCTGCTTCTGTTGCTACCGTAGGGTCGTACTTGACTGGTACTAAAGCTAGTACTAACTTAGTGCGCCATTGGCATTGGTATTAGCATTAGTACATAATGAGAATTGGAATTGTGTATGTATAATTGTAATTTGGAGAGACAACTAACTCTCAGTTACACTGGTATCAATGGACCCCAAACAAGATCGATTACTTGCTTTCAGGTGTATTTCCGCGTTCCATTCGCTGCGGATCAAATCAGCTTGCCAGCTACTAATTGTATGTGCTAAGCCGTCAGATCCAGGCTTTGGAGAGTTTGATACAATGTTCGTTGTAAGGGGATGGAGGAGAAAAAGAAGACAAAAATACCGGCCATTGTTGTGACGACAGTAGAAAGGACCCTTGTCAGTGCAAGATAAATACTGTAAACAAGAAAAAAAGGGTCTTTTGTTCCGTCTTGTTCATCTCTTGAAGTGATCGGACATTCTCTTGCACTAGACAGACAGGGGAGTTGATATGTGGGATGACGACAATATCCAAAGTCCGGCGATTTAGTAAGGAAGATGCTCTGCGCTTTTGTTTACCATGGTAAACCGCATCAGATCACAAATGAAAGTAGACCCATGGAATCAGACAGACGCAAGGAGACTTTAATTGCCATGTTTAAAGACAGAGATACAGACATGTATCTGTAGATTTGCTTTGCTTTTTGGGTTGAGATCAGATCTGGATGTGGCTTGAGTCGGATCGAATTCTTCACCATGTCTGTCTTTCGTCAGCCAAGCTGCAAATCTGCAGCGCTCAAGACAAGCTGTGCCTCAACTATAAGGTGGTCTGGGAACAGCCAAGCGCAAAAAAAAGAAGAAGAAAAGAACCCCAGTCTTTTGTTTACCTTTCTTTGCCCCCAGAACACTAGAAGAAGAGAAAGCCAGAATCTTCCAATTACTATGTTCTGAACGATATATCGACAGATATACGTAAAATATAAAAAGACACTGCTCCTTTCTTCCCTCATGCTTGGTCGCTACTGCGTTCCTGAGGCCTTCCTTGAACGGCAACCACATTAAAAAAGAAAGAGGTCGGTCGGAATCCCCGTCCCGGAAAGGCAACTTCACACCGTCGAACCTTGAACTGTGACTGCGACTCTAAGCTGAATCCACGGCCCAGGAAGAAGCAAAGAAGAAAGGAAAAAGAACAAAACGATGTTTGCGTGTGCGTCTGAGTGGAGGCCAAGCATATAGATATGCATTTAGCGACACTGTATACAAGTATGTACATGCACCTATTTGTACATGTGTATATGTAATTGTATAGTGAGACGTCGTTGTTTCCGTCACCGTACCAGAAATAGAAGCTCTTTTGTTTACTGTACTTCTATTGGTGTTTGCTTTGACTTTAACGATGGATGGCAACTGCAAATGAAGAATCCAAGCAAAGGGGAGCCTGCCTGCAGCAACAAAGTAACAAAACACCAGAAAGGGAAACAGCAAAGAGGAAAAGAAGGAAGAATCGTGCATTGATTACTGTCAGGTCGCAATTGGCGCAACTGCCTTTTGCCATTTGTTTACCATAGTGTTATGATCACTATCACCATCGGTATGATGACGATGATGCTTCGCTGCCTAACCACATAATTTTCTTCCTGTTGAACCAAGTTCATAGAGCTCTAATATTTTGGTCTGCCCAGTATAATTTTCTTCTTTCAAAAAAGAGCCAATTCCCGGCCTGGCTCGAAATCATCATACAGACGCCGCCAGGAGCTGAAGCATTGACGTTTTGACGCACAATCGACGAGGAAACGCATGATGGAGGAGCTCGTTGCCGAGAAAACAACCACTTGTTAGTACGACCTATTTGCCCTTCACTTTGTTACCTTCTTCAACGACCGAAAGATCATCAATCGAGAAAGCCCAAGCTCAAAGCAGAGACTTCTTGTACGTCCAATATACTGCCTGTCTACCTCCTGGTCAATCGAACGGCAGGACTGACTGATGGACCGACGGACAGCAAAACGACAAAACAAGACATCCATCAATCCCTTGCCTCGACCTCATATGGTGTAGCCCGGTTTTTGCTTCGCCGATATGTATGTACATATACTATAGGCATATCTCACAAAGACGAAAGAGAAATCGATATAATACAAAAGAGACTACTGACTCTAAAGAGCCTGCTAGTTGTGTCTCGGTCGCTGGCTGCATCCTTTGTGCCCCAAACAGCTGCACAAATCTGCATTTGGAAATCCACATGAACAATTACAGCTCGGATGCTACTCATCCTCATCACTTCCTATCTTCACATACGGCATAAGCAGAAGCCCACCACTGTGTACTCACGCTCGCCTGTTCACCGCTTGTTCAGAAGTCTGGATCGGCGCCGCTAGGTCGGTGGTGTTGTACGTGTTGTACATATAACATTGCATACAATATATGTATGAAAATATCATATATGGCTTAGCTTAGTCTATTAATTAGTACATGTGCTGCCCTCTGGACTTGCCTAGTTGTAGATACGGGATGCCACAGCCTGCCTGTTTTTGCTGTCATGCAGCAGAGCCTGCAAAACAAAGTATTGCATACATTTGTGCATGCCGATACCATAACTATACATTTAGCCGCATATAAAATGAGCCAGCACCCACGTCCGCCCCGAAGTAGTTATAATTTGCAACAATGGCACACATAAATGCCACCAGATACATACAACTACAAATACATATATATGCAAGTATGTATATACATATGCACAATATATGTAAGTCGTATCCGCGACATTGCCATTCTGTCATATTTAATTATGACCGATTAGATCCTGTGTAAGCCAGCTTTGATTGGAAGCTCTATTTATCTATCGCCTGGTGTATACCAATCCATTTGTCCCACGTCAAGCTCAGGCCATCGTAATCGAAGAGATGCTGTACTAGCAGTTTTCGGTTTGCCTTTAGTATACTATAACGGAAGATAATATGAATTATGGTTCTTATCATCGAATTGGAAGAAGCTGCTGCTATTTGAATCGTTTAAGAGACTTATAAAACAGAGATGTTATTGGATGACTAGCCCGGAAACGAATGATTCAAGCCTCGTCTATCATGGCACCAGAAGAAGAGATTCATGATGCCGTTTTCTTTCATATCCTATGTCTAGTCACGTAGTGTCTTTACCTCTATACGAGTTAGTATGGCTGAATGCCAATAAACTTACCATAACAATGAAAAGAACAACATGGGCTACAACACCAAGATATCTCCTCTGACAAAGGTCCCGATGCTGCAGATGCTTCCTTTGACGTTTGATATGGCGAAACTAACAAATACCATACTCATTTAGTAGTTGACAAATCCTCCCCTCGAATCCCCCGACGGCTTCGAGTAAGAAAAAGCCGATTTCTCACCACGTCTAGTGTGTCCGTGTAGCCCCTTTATAGAGAGCTGTATCAAGCCAATTTAGTTATAGCTACTTATTATAGTAGTGCCGATAATCAACGCTTCTTTCCTCGCCAAGTATAATTATCAAGCAAGGACACCGTTGCGTTACACAGGTGGGAGATGTGGGGGACTATCTTCTTGCTAGAGTCGAGAACGGTCGGGAACAGCTAAGATGTTGGTCGAGACGTGTCTACAGTCAAAAGGCGTATTTAGGTTATTGCCCCCCTATGTAAGTATCACGTGTGCAGTTTGAGAGAACAACGGATTGCAAAGTTGGGAAGCGATACTGCACAAAGACCAAGGTAGCTTAGTGATTGATGGAGAGATAGAGGCAGGGAAAGTATATAGAGGAAAAAAGGAAAGAAAGAAAGAGAGAGAAAGGATGGGGCTCGCCAAGTACATTGTGGTGTTCGTAGGTCTGGATGGAACATACAAATATGTGAATAGATATATTTAATATTCTAGTATGACTGAAAACTGGTGTACACTATAATCTACAGACATCCTTCCACGGCTGGAGACGTGCGACAAGATGCAAAAGCAAAACTAAGAAAACAAACAACACTCTTTTATCATAAGATTGAAATCTCTGTCTTGTGGCAGACGTTCCCTCTCTTGTTCTTCTTTTTCCCTGAAAAAGAACAAGTCCCCCTTGGTGATTAGAAGGTCTCCTGCTTTTTTTTCTTCTTTTTTTTTCTTTTTTTTTTTCCCTTTGGAACCTTAGCTGCGATAAAGTTGCAGGCCTTGAGACTCTTCCTTGAGGTCAATCTTGACTAGCTTGTCGAGCACTCGACCCTCGTTGAGAGCAGTTCCCCTGGTCACATCCAGCTTGTATGTTCCCTTATTCTCGCCCTCAACCGTGACATTGACGAAACCCGAACCAAGTAGTGACTGCCTCATGCCATGCCATGCCGTGCCCATGCCTTCTTTAAGGTGTCTGAATGGCATAGTCATCAGGTGATCCTTATCGTATTGTTCACGTGCCCTGGCGGCATCTTCTTGTGCGCGAATCAGTTCCGCCCGCTCTCCTTCTGTTAAATAAGTAGGCAACGGCTTAGCTAGCGTGCCATCCATGGTGACGCGAGAAGTCGCAGTCGTGGCTACTTTAGATGACAAGATGAAGGGCATCAAGCTCTTGACGGTGATTTCCAGTGGTAGCTCGGTGATCTTCTGCGCCGCCCGCACGGCAGCACTACTCGCCGAAGCACCGGGTGGGCCTCCGGGCAAAGGCAGTACACGAATGCTTTCGATGACTTTGCTGGAACGTAGGATAAAGAAGGTTCCTATGGCGCCCATGGCGACACAAATTACGCCGAACATGGGCGCTATGTACCAGGCTAGACCTTCGGGCGGGTTATAGAGCATGGTCGTCATGTGGTAGCCGGCATACGAGTAGCAGAAGGCGCCCGCGGACCAGCTGCCGACGTACATCCAGAAGTGGTTGGGAGCCTGGTAGAGCAGCGTCGGGGCCTGCTTACGCGCAAGGTCGCGTAGGTACGCATATGAAGTCAGCGTGGCTTCAGTTCCACGCATACGCGGGACAGCAGTGTTAGCAACAGTGACTGTATTAGTGGTAGTAGTTATAACGGCGTTGGAGGCTGTCACTGCTGCGCCGGTAGATGCCACTTTGTTGAGGCGGCTGGTGGATGGAACACGCCGTTGAAGAGCTGCGAGGTCGGGCCGTGGTGGCGGTGGCGCTTTGTAAGAGGCATGGCGAGACTGTAGACGGAGCGCGAGGCGGGCCGGAGCATAAGACGGGCCGGAGGGCTTGAATGGAAGCCTGGAGGCGGAGGCAGAGCCTCGGCCTAGGGCGAATACAAGAGTCATGGTGGACAAGACTTGGAAGACTAACGGGGGGTCGATAGACTGTGGGCCAAAGCGGATTCAGGATCCCAAAAGCCGTGGAAGGTTGTAGCTTGATTGAGTGAAGCTGTCGGTGATTTGCCGTGATACTTCTCTTCTTTTTTTTTTTTGCTCACTTGCTCCTGTTTAGTCAGCCTCAACTGTTAGTCAGCTAAAACCTTAACCCACATCGGGAAAAAAAAGAGGAAGCTTCGATAAGATATGATAGTGGGGGTAGCTAAAATTGAAATTTGGGAGGGGCGCTTGGAACAAGGGTCCTCTTTGCTGCTTTTTAGAGCAAAAACAGCCGAAATGCAGCCGTAAAAGTGGATACTTGCTTACTCATCCAACAGCGAAAAAAAACCAAGGCCATCAGGGAAAAAAAAGTACCCTCGTCAACAGAAAACAAAAATCGTTAAGGGCGGCTACGCTTGCCTTGGACGAGCTTCCGGGGGAATCCGAGCCAAGGTGAAAAAAAAGTCCGGGTTGTCGTGGATTTTGTAGTGAGTTTGTAGTATAACTATGTAGTGGATGTAAATAAACCACGCAATTGCCATTAGAACAAGTTGAATTTGAGCGCTCAAGCGAAGCAATAGCCTTACGACCCTGAAACTCCGCTAGATTTGGATTTCTTTCCGTCTTTTGTATTTACCATTTTAATTTCTGTTTTTTTTTCCTTGGCCAATTGGCGGACTTTTTTTCTCTTTTCTTTTTCATATTGGTTTCTTTGGCCTAAATTAGACGAATAGTCTTCTTCTTCTCTTAAGCCGACTAGAGGAGAAAAAGAAAAAGAAAGGCATAGAAGATGTCGTCTCGCTTTGCTGTGCTTGCTGGTCTGCGGGCAGGACGCCGTGTGAGCCTTCGTGGTGAGTTTGCCTTGTCTTCTATACTGCCTTGATCTTCTATAATATATCAGAGGCCACCGGCCATCGGCCTTGGCCCGATATCGACTCCAGCCTATCGAATGATGTCGCACCCGTCTTCGCTTCTCTGCCTTTTGCTTCCCCCATCAAGTCCGGGCCCTACCTGGCCTGGTCCTTCCCGTCTCCTTTGACTCCGTCCATCGGACTCTTCCGTCCATTGATCGTGAACCCCCCCTGTTGATGTTTCTCTGACCCCGTTCTCGCTTGTATAGGCTTTCACTCGACGTCGCGCTCTCTGGCCGCCCAGAACTTCACTATGCCGGCGCTGTCGCCCACCATGACCGAGGGCAACATTGCCCAGTGGCGCGTTGCCGAGGGCCAGACCTTCCAGGCCGGCGATGTGCTGCTGGAGATCGAGACCGACAAGGCCACCATGGACGTCGAGGCCCAGGACGAGGGTATCATGATGAAGATCTTCACTGCTGACGGCTCGAAGGGAATTCCCATCGGAACTCGCATTGCCGTCGTCGCCGAGGCCGGCGATGATATCGCTTCTCTGGAGATCCCCGCCGATGCCAACGCTGCTGCCGTTGCTGCTCCTGCTCCGGCCGCTCCTGCCCCAGCTGCCAAGGCCTCCGGCACTGTCGCTGCTGGCACCGCCCCCGCCAAGAACCAGACTCTGCTGCCCTCGGTATTGGGTCTCGTCCACGCCAACCACATCTCCAAGGAAACTCTCGACACCATCCCCGCCACCGGTCCTGCTGGCCGGATCACCAAGGGTGATATCCTCGCTTACCTGGGCTCCATTAACGCCGACACCCCCGGCCTAGTCAAGGCCCGCTTCGATAAGCTGGCCCAGCTGGATCTGAGCAACATCAAGGTTGCGCCCAAGCCCGAGCCCAAGTCGACCAAAGCTGCCGCCCCCGAGCCCGTTGCCGTGCCCGAAGACTTCGAGGTCGCTCTACCCATCTCTCTAGTCAAGGTGATCGAGACCCAGAGAAAGGTCCAGCAGACCCTCGGCGTTCAGCTGCCACTGAGCACTTTCATTGCCCGTGCTACCGAGATCGCCAACGATGCGCTGCCCTCTATCAACAAGGGCCCCTCCGCCGACGACCTGTTCAACGCCGTGCTCGGCCTGGACTCTGTTTCCCCCAAGGCCTCGCGTGGCCACTACATCCCCCAAGTCGAGGCTCTAGTCGAGTCGTCCTTCCTGACCTCGTCCCCATCCAAGCAGCTCGACATCTACGATATCCTTGCTGGCAAGAAGCCCGCTTCGACTCAGGTCGTCCCTCAGCCCGAGGCTCTGCAGTCCCAGAACGCTGATAACAACTTGTTCTCGCTGGTCGTGCCGCAGGCTGAGGCTCAGCGTGCTTCGGTATTCCTGGAGCGGATCAAGCTGATTCTGGAGCAGGACCCCGCAAGACTCATTCTGTAAATATTGACAAGGAGAGTTATGTGTGTAAATTTGAGCGTCAAGAGCGAATGAGAGAGACAGAGATAGAAAGACATTGGACTTCAATGACAATGTGTATTTGTAGCCATAGAACGAATCCCCTATTTTTTTATATATATACGCCTGGTGCCATTACGATGGCCAATCGATATGTTAATATTTTTTCCTTCATATTTTTCTTTGGTTGTATCTACATATGCAATGACAAATACCATTATGATTGGCTGTGTTACTATGATATAAACTGATATAATATCGCTGTGCCATCATGTCCATACAAATCTAGGTAACTAAAACAAGAACAATATGATACTGACCAATCCTGGTATACTTCAACAACTCTTATCTGTCTATATATATCCCCCCCCTCCCTTTCCATCTCCTACCACGAAGATGGCCCAAATGTCTGTCCTTCAGTCACCTTTCTTAGTACCGCTCCGCCCTTGGAATCCAAGGTATTCTTACCTAGTCTATTTCCCCACCAATCAGGACCCTCGATGCCGTGTAAAGTGAAAGCAAAAAAGCCAAACACGGAAGCCAGTGCCAATCCCAGATCGAGACCGCTGGCGGTGAGGAAGTTCAGTCGCGTCCACCAACGCTCGTGAGTCTTGCGTATGTAGTACTGGAAGATGTAGCCGACGACACCCCAACTGAGATAATTCAATGGCGTAGCGGGTGGAATCGCAGCCGCACCACCAAATAGCAGTGGTGCCATCAGATGTTTGGCGAAGCTTTGAGGCCATCGCTTGGCAGACCAGGCTAGCACGATGGGAGTGATGGCGCCGATCACGAAGAACCAAAAGAGGCCGCCGTAGACTTGTCCGGGCGAGAAAACACGGGCGGGGCCGATAAGTCCCCAGATGACCGAGGCGGAGAAGAAAACACGGCCACCGGGACAGGTGAAACGGTCGGGTTGGTCTTCCTCGCATACAGAGGGGATAGTGGCGAGCGATGATGAGAGAGTAATGATCTGTATGAAGCAGGAGAGCGTGGTCGCAGCAACTTGAGTAAGAAACATGGTCCTCGGCGGGATCTTCATATAGTGGCCGAACTTCAAATCAGCAACAAAATTGAGAGCTTGGGACATGGTAATATAGCCAAATGTCTTGAACCTGCATATGACGCTATTGTTAGAATTGCGAAAAGAAGACCAGAAGAGCAAGACACTTACAGCATCAGTGCCAAAGGCTTTCCCGGTTGGATATATCCGTAGATAAACTCAGTCAACACATTTAGACCGATCTGGTTATTTGTGACAGCCTGAATGATACCGATAGGCAAGGCAAAGATGAAGGATATAAAAACAGCTAGTAAGAATGCCCACCAGGCCAGGTTTGTGGGATACGCCGTGGTGACAAAGAGGCCCATACACAACATCTAGTTCATTGGGCGTCAGTTAGTGTTGTCAGTGTTGAGGTTGCCGGTGTTTCATAGACTCACTACGGTGAAGAGACTCATGTACCACCACGTTGGAGCCTCAGGGTACTTGCGCATCAGCTTCATGTGGATATCGGGCTTCTCGTTGGTGCTATTGCGCCATTGGTTGACAATTTGATGGCGATGGTGAATGACGGTGTGTACTATCAAGCTAGTGATGGCTGCAAAAGAAAGCCCATATGCCATGGCAAAAGTAGTGCTTAAGATAGGGTCAGTCAGTAATTCCAGGCTGATATCGAGATGTTGTGCGAGTACCTAATGAACAGCGGCGAGTACTTCTTGTAGGCTTCCACATCAAGCGTCAGATCCGGCGTTAAAATACGAGATGTGTTATACTTGTGGCCTGTATTGTCATAGGTCGACGAATCACTTATAGGTAGATAGTATGAATACCAAGTGTTCGAGAAATGCATGCCGGCAGCCATTATTATATAGAAGGCGACAACACCGATCAGGGTGTTGAAAATGGCAACCCTAAGCGCAAACATGATGTTAGTGGATGATATCACAGCTAGAACTGTGAGATTAGGATACGTACCACGGCGGGATTAGCGGAGAGCCAATGTATCCTGTGATCTGGGTTAAGTCAAACGTTAGGGGAAGAATGGATAGTCCATTTTTGCCACCAAAAAGTTGGTTAACGACTACATTGTCCGGAGCAATCCATGTCGCTACACTGAAGATGCTAAGGAACTGGGCAAAGAAGCCGGGAATAAAGTAGTAGATAAACGAGGCTCCTACCATGTAGGCAAACCATCTATACCGCGGCATATTTCCGCCAAAGATGGTTGGGTCCCGATCTGGAGCCTTCTCGTACATCGCATTCATTAGAGTGACCATAGCTAGGTTTCCAGGCCAGATCATGGCGGCGGGATAGACTATGTTCCGGAGAAGGGCGTTAGTATGGAGAGGCCGTGTGTAGATGTAAAGAGGCCTGGGAGCCACTGCGTACCTAAGAACTGGCGCATCATGCCGGCAATGCCATAGCCTAGCGACTGTGACGAGATGGTCAGCATCAGCTGCCAGGCCACGCCAAAGTCCTGGTCGTAGAATATGCGCTGTGCTAATATAATATCTGTAGCATAGGCAACGCTGAACGACACACTGGCCATAACGACGATGATCGAGTGTTCCTTGACATTGAATGGGCCTGGATTCAAGCTCCATTCATGGCCAAAGGTACGGAACTGCCGCTCTGGCATCAGGCGAGCCCAGCCATGCCCTAAAGGCCAGGCAATGACTTGCGCTAGTAGGGCATTCACACTGATAGACGGCGAGCGTAGGGAGAACAGTGAGTTCATAGAGGCGCCAAAGACGACTAGGCCAAGGCCAATGACCCACACACGGGCAGTATTGCACGGCAGGTCCTCGTCGTAGTTTTTGACGGCCGCGCGTACTTCGGGATACGGCGAGTCTTCCTCGCCAGTGCCGTCGTCAGAATCAGAGTCGCCATCTCCTTTCATCGACAATGCTGTATCGGAGTCTCCCCCATCGTCACTACCAAAGCGCGGCGACTTCTTGCGCAGCGGCTGAAGCTCTATCCCAGCTGAGCTAGTGAGGAGACGCTCGTTCTCGGAGACGTCGTCGTCATCCTCGCGCTCGCCCACCCCGTCGTCTTCGTCCTTATCGCCGTTATAGCGCGCAGATGACGAGGCCAGCGGCTTGTGCCTATGTCGACTACTAGACGCCAACGGTGTGTCGTCAATGGCGCTGTCGTTGTGCACGACTGTTGTGCTGGATGACAAGCGGGAAGCTGGAGAGGGAGCCATTGGCTCAGATTACAGAGAGCTTCTGTGGCTCTTTCATAAGAAAACAGAGGGCTCAGGTTGGAACGCTAGAAAGGATGAGAGACGGGCTCTTTGGTCGAAGATGGTGTGTAGGAAAAATAAAAGAAAAAAACTGCGAGAGCGCTGGAAAACAGATAAACAAACGGTCGAAGCTGGCTTTGGGTGTAACAAAGAAATCAGCTTATGTACTGTGGCGGAAAAGCACCGATATAAAGATAAGAAGAGACTTGGAGGTGCCAATTGCAAAGCTAGAAGTCTATCGATTACGCAAAACGGCTTAAATTTGCGAGGATCGGTCTGCGATCTCGCAAAATAGCTCGAAGCTTTGATCTCGAAGCTCGGCAGTCGTCTTTGCGCCAGCTGGCCAGGAGTTTTAAAACAGCGCCTACGAAGACAACTGGCACCCGGTACATTTGCGACTCGCACCGTGCCGGGAGACATTGCTGAGCTCCAAGTGCCGTAGAGTAGTGCTAATTTGGCTCGCACTTCTTAGATCTTTTTGATCGCCTAATTGGGTACTGAGGATCTCCACAATTAACTGCTTTTGGAAGTCAATAAAAGGCTTCACACCGCCCGATGCCACCAAACCCTAGAAGCTCCACCTTGGACTTCATGAGCAAGGGTTTGCTAGGCTTACTTTTGCAGCCATATAGGGCAATGCATTGTTTTGCGACTTATACGCCACGCTACCTAACCCCATAAACTGCGCAGTTCATTGCTTCTAGAGATTACTCGGCCATGACTCCTCTTGCTCGTCGTGTCGTTGTGACTGGATTGGGCGCCGTGACGCCACTTGGTGTTGGTGTACGGACTGTCTGGGAGAGACTGCTTGCCGGCGCTTCAGGCCTCGTTAGCGTGGCTGATCGCGGCCCACAGTGGGCGACGCTGACAAGCACAGTAGCCGGGATAGTCCCCGAGGGTCAATGGAACGGCGGAGACGGCTTCGTTTCGGCGACAGATAAGCGCCGCATGTCACTGTTTACACAGTACGCAATGGCTGCTGCAGATATGGCGTTGCAGGACGCAGACTGGGCGCCTCAGAACGACGAGCTCAAGGCCAGAACAGGCGTGTCAGTAGGCAACGGCATTGGCGGATTCCACGAAGTCTATAGCCAGGCAATGAGCTTTGACGCCGGCGTAAGTTCCCACAGCGATGTCTCTCTCTGTATATCTGACACTAGGCAATACTAACGGACACTACGAATCAGGGCCAGAAGAAAGTATCTCCCCTGTTTGTGCCGCTTGCCCTGCATAATATGGCCGCGGGCCACATTGCTATGAAACACGGCTTCACCGGTCCGGGCGACTGCCATTCAACGGCATGCACAACCGGCGCCGACTCAGTCGGCTCAGCAGCGCGGTCTATTCTATACGGCGACTGTGATGTGATAGTAGCCGGAGGCTCAGAAGCTTGCGTGCACCCACTAGCTTTTGCCGGCTTTGGCCGCGCCCGCTCGCTATCCACAGCGTATAACGCACAGCCGCCACTTAGCTGCCGGCCGTTTGACTCAGGCCGAGACGGCTTCGTGCTCGCTGAGGGCGCCGCCGTGCTTGTCCTTGAAGAAGCAGAACATGCCAGACTACGCGGGGCGAAGATCTATGCTGAACTTGCTGGCTATGGACGCAGTATGGACGCTCATCACATGACGGCGCCGCGAGTTGACGGTGCTGGTGCCCTCGCGGCTATGCAGCGCGCCTTGGCCTACGCCGGTATCAAGCCGGAAGCCGTAGACTATATTAATGCTCACGCTACCGGTACGCGCGTCGGCGATGCGGCTGAGGCTGCAGCTATAAGCACTCTACTTGGCAGGGCTAGAACTGCCCGTGTTGGCGGTACAAAGGGCGCCACGGGCCATCTACTTGGTGCAGCAGGAGCTATCGAGGCAGTCTTTTCTGTGCTGGCTATCCAGGACAATGTCTTCCCACCAACCCTAAACCTAGAGAAACCAGATGTGTCTCCGGATGTTCGCTTGATTGGACCACAGCCAGAGACCGGACAGGTGGACACCGTCATCTCTAACAGCTTCGGCTTCGGCGGCATGAATGCATCTCTTGTATTTACGCGCTTCAAGTGAAGACGCCTTTTATTATCTTGTACTACTATTATTACTCAGAGAATGGAATCTACAGAACCGCTTGTATATTAGCTTAGACTTGTTTTCAATTGCTACATGAATACGCACTGTGCAGCAGGCTATATAACCAGACAGCATGTGCGTGTACCAAAAATGCACCGTCTAATCGCACAGTCCCCTCGATTTGGCCGTCAAAAAAATCCTGCAGCCTCACTCAAAAAATTCAATTTAATTCCGGGCCAAATCGAGCTACTGAATTACTCAGCAAACGCTTGTGTATTTTCCGATTTGTATACACAACAAGCTCGCCACGCTTCACTTCCGGGGCCCTCCTACAGCATTACAGAAAACAAAGCATAGCTTGCAATGTCGTCAGCCTTGCTCCCGGCCCGGCGCCTTGCCCGCCAACCGCTTAGTCTCACCTCTACGCCGTCGTCGACTATCGCCCGGCTCTTCTTGCATTCGTCGCCTCTGTCCAGAGCCGCGGAGCTGCCGCCAATGCCGAAGCGCGCATTGCCGCAGGGAATCAGCCTACCTAAAGACGCTTATTCTGGCCTAGCTAAGAGCAAGCTCGCCCAGCAATACCAGAAGCTTAGCGCCACCGAGTCTGCGTATGCGCAGTGCAAGACAGCTGCCGACTACCAGGTGTCGCGCGAGAAGAGACAGAAAGACGAGGTCGAGTTGACGGCTGAAGGCGAGGAGATTGGCATATCGCAGGGCCCGTGGCACGAAGGTAAGCTCATATCCGATCCAACTAGTACATACTTCTACTGGATATACTAACCGTTGTTTCTCATTAGCATTCGATCTGTTGCCTACCTTTAGCACCTGGTCGCAAGTCACTATGCTACACATGTATCTGCTGTTCGCGCGGCTACGGTGTCTCGAGAAAGAAGACGCACGGTCGTGGCAGCACCAGCTTAGCGACCACTTCTTCTTCGACTGCGAACGTGTCATGGACGTGAACCACGGCTTGACATCGGCATCTATGCGCCAGCGCTACCTCAAGGACATCTTCGTGCAGTGGCGCGGCATCATCATGGCCTATGACGAGGGACTAGTGCGTGGCGACGCCGTTCTGGGCAGTGCTGTATGGCGTAATCTGTTCAAGGCGCGCGAGGATGTCGATGTGCGCCATATCGCTGCTATCGTGTCTTGGATTCGTGCCATTACTAAGGAGCTGGAGAAGCGCAGTGATGATGAGATCTTGCTCGGTGGTGATCTGTTCAAGAAGCAGCCTATGGATGATTATCCCCTGGTTGACAGGCCATCGCCGTTCTTGACGGATAGCGCAGCAACGGGTATCCGTGTATCCCGGAGTTAGAGGTAGGAGAGAATAGGTATAAGGGGACACAGAAGTTATCCTGTGGACATGCAAAATCAAAGTTGGGCTCGGCTTGAAATATCGGTTTAACATGGGATGGGATGGGATGGTCATGAGATGTAAGATCACATTTGTACTATAGATTTCTTTTTGTAACGATAAAAACAACCAAACGCTGTATTATTTTTTTCATTTTCATTTTCCAATCCAAGCTAGATAAACTCACTCTTTCTGCCACATTTGAAACTCGTACTCGATGTCATTCTCAACTTGAGTTCCCTTGGCCACTTCTTTTCCCGTCCAAGCATCCAACTCCGTCGCACTTTTCCTCCTCCATCCCTCCATCTCTGCCTCCTCACCGGCAGGGCCGTCTACGCCTAGCGCCAACGGAAACGTAGTATCACACTCAAAGTCCTTCTGGATGCTCGTCAGCAACACCCTTTTCGCCCATCCTTGCTCCCCCAGCGCTGCCGCATAGACCTGCCCGCCGCCGATGACATACACGCGGGCAATCTTGGCTGCGTTGGGCAGCGATTCTAGTAGCGAGAGTGCAACAGGCAGCGACGAGGCGTACAGTGGCGTGCTAGGTGAAGAAGGAAAGGTAATATCATTAGGCACAGTCGCTGGTAGACTTCGGCTGATGATTACGTTTAGGCGGTCTTTGAGGGGCCGGAAAAGCGGTGGGATGCTTTCCCATGTCTTGCGGCCCATGATGACAGCATTGAACGAGCCAGCTGGTGCCTTTTATATTCAAGCGTGTTAGCCCCCCCCCAAGTCTCTTCGGATCCAGATTCAAGACCAAGGACTTTGTTTTCTTGTTTTTCTTCCAAGTTTATGTGCGATGTATCTTTCAGGATTCGAATGCTTTGAAATCATTGAACGTACCGATGTTGGCACATACTTTGTCACGCGGGCAAAATACGCCATTTCCTTCTTCAACCCCGTCCATGGAAGGCCACCTTTAGCACCGATTCCCATTGTTCGGGTGGCAGCAACAATCAATGTGAGTTCTGGAGACGTCATTTCAACTATTGGGATCGTAAAGTCGGATGAGTATCAAAAAAAGGTTAGATAATTTCCAAGTTTGAACTCATTATCTTGAATCGAGTTCAACTATTTAACCATTTTGATATGTCGTCCAGTAAGAGACCCTTTAGGGTTATAATTTATAATTTACGGCAGAGGTTTTTACGAAAGTGCCGGGATTTACCCGCATGGGCTAGTGTAACACTGCCACTTACATACGATAATGTATGAAGAATATTAAAACGAGATCTAGCCTTTGGAAGTAAATATAAACATGGTACAACCAAAATTCATGAAGCCGTAATCATAATGAATAGCACGTGATACACGTTAATGATCGTCCACATTCTTTTAGGTAGAGAATCCTTGCCGCAAGTCTTGAGCATCTTGAATATTGGTTATGGCGCATTTTCCGTCTGCACCAATGGTAGGGATGTCTAAAACCTTGGTATGAAAGCAATTGATCTTAATGAACATGTGAATTAGGACGAGTGCCTTTGTATATCTATCTCTGAAGCAAGATATCTATAAAACTCTTCGTGGTATTCTCAATAACAAGGCTGAATTTGCTAGGAACAAAAATGTAGGTTATAGTGTATAGATTGTGCTACCACTAACTGATACATGGTTGGTTGCTCATTTAGTCATACATGTATGGTTAAATTACATATAGTCACTGCTATAACTATGCCTGAGATTGTTATTTCCATAACAGCACCCATTTTTCAGCTCTCAAGGCCTATTGGTTCCAACAAGACCAGTCATATAACGAGGCAACACGCGATTACTAGACACTGTCTACTTCGATAAGAAGCTGCAAGCTTACGAAACTAGATGTTATTGTGACCAAAGAGTAACTAATAGAAGAAAATAAAGCATCCAAGTTTGGCTTATGGTGAATTGAGGTGATTGAATATACACAGGTAGAGTAATGAATAACAAGACAAAAAAAACATGAAAGAGGCTAAGAGTAAACAAAAGAAGAATCCTCCAGGGCATACGTATAACGATTGTGTAAAAGGTAGGCTAGATGGAAGACTCCTTAAAAAGAGTAAATCAGGTAAAACTAAAAAGTCCAAAATAAAGAAATAAAACACATAGACTGACAAGAGCAGTATTCCAGAAATGACCCAACAAAAAAAACAGCCCGATAACTCCAGATGCAGATAAAAGACAAAACAAAAAAAGACAAGCTAAAAAGAACCAAGGGGAGATAGGCAAACACAAAAGAAAAGAAGAGCTAGTCAAAGAAGACTCCAATGGCCCTCCCCAATACAGCTAGAAACAATGTAAAGCGAAGGGGAAAAAGGACAAGACGAGAAAGTGAGATAAAGATATAAAAAGAAAGGGTCAGGACATATACAGAAGCGTCAAGAACAAAAAAAAAAGTAAAGATAAAAATAAAGGCTACTCAGATAGAGTCAGAAGCTCGTGACGTGAAACAAAAAACAGCAATGGAAATAGAAAACCAAAAAAACAAAGATATGACAGACAAAAATACCAAGAAAGGCAATTTAGATGGCCAAATGCATAAAATAATAAGACAACAAAAAATCATTCATTCAAAAAGAGAAGGAGGGCCTAAGCAGACATGTGAAAGAGAGCTCTTTTTCACCCAATTTTTTTTCCCCTAGTTATCAGGGCCTGAGAAGCACTATTGCGCTGCTGTTGCTGTTGGCTCCATGACTCCTGGTGATTGAGAATGCATGTGATGAGCCATCTTTTCTTGGTGTTTCCGCTGTACATTATCTTGCTTCTTGCTTTCATAAGCCGCTAGTGTAAGAGCGCGCTGCTCTAAATGACGTGTACCGGTGTAACGAGTGTCGAGAAGCTTGTCCCAAAAGGTGAAGAAGGGCTGGGAAAAGTTGGTCTTGATGCCCCAATTTTGGTGGTGGATGTCGTGGTACTCGGCATTGTTGCTGGAAACATGTTGTAACGGGTCCCAGGGCAGGCGGTAGCCACAGTGGTCGTCGACGGTCTTGAGGGTCGAGAAGGCGAAAAATACCATGCCCTGGCGTTGGGACATACCAGAGATCAGATAGGCGATGCCGGCACCAAGAGTGTCGAGCAGGAAGCCCTCGACGGGGTGGTTGTAAAGCGCGCCGTAAGCGTAGGGGACATAGAGACGGTGGTGGCGAGAGTGGAAGGTGGTGTACATCCACTTGTTGGTGTGCATCAGACGGTGCAAGAAGTACTGCCAGGTGTCGACCCAGGTGACAGCGATGACGAATTGTAGGGTCGGAACCAGCACATGATAGACGAGGCGGGCGACGGCAAGTTCCCAGGTGGCAAAGGCCGGGACAGGATTTCCAGTGTCAGCACGCTCCACAGTAAGAAAAGGGTAATAGCCGCCGGCTAAAACACCGGCCAGAAGCGGGTGTGACTGGGACATGTTGGCAGAGATATCAGCAGCGTTGAGGCCGAGCATGCCGAGCACGACAGGGAACCCGCGCTGAGCCAGACGCAGACGTTGGGCCCAGACAGCTATATCGTAGTCCTCACGGCCGTAGGTTGGCGCGTCTTCGGCAAACGACAGAGCCAGGCTGGTAGCCATCTGGATGATCTGCTGGAAGATAGTGTCGCGGGCAACCTCATAGCGCGAGACTTTATTGCGAGAGGTGATCTCCTCTGGTGTGTGGATGCGATACTGGGCCCAGAAATCGTAAGTGTCGATGAAGTGGAAGAACATGGAGGCGACCCAGTATACGACGACGGGCAGGATGGTGATGAGGGTCAGGTCGGTTATCAAGCCCGGGAAGAGGTCCGGTAGGGGCTTGAGCTCGTAGGCGGGGAGCGACGGCAGGTCGCTGAAGATGGTGGCGTTTGAAGAGGCCATGATGGACGGGAGCAAAATAGGATGTTTATTTGTTAGAGAAGCCCAGTTCGAGCTGGTCAACGACGGAGACAGACTCAGTAGTCGAGATGGCCGGCACGGGGGCCCGAAAAGCAAAGGCCGATGGAAAGATGTGAATGGCTGGATTTGCCTCCGTCAGACTGGCTGTAGGTAGACGGCAATGTTTTTGTTGTCGTTGACAGGAAAAAAAAGAGAGTTGCTTGATCGTCGACAATGATCGCGGGCTTCGAAGGCCCAAATTAGGTAGTAATCAGGATGATAGATAATATTAGTTAGAGAACAAAAGAAAAAGTAGTAAAGACAGAAATATAAAAAAACGCTGTTCAAAACTGAAAACAAAAGAAGATGAGAGAAAAAGAAGAAAATAGAGATTGAAAATGATCGTCGATGGGCTGGCTAGCTCGCTGTAGAACCAAAGGTAGGAGCGAAACTAGCAGAAGAGGGTTGGCCGGCTAGCTGATTGGCTTGTCGCAGCTCGTCAAGGGAAAGAGCCAAATCGAGAGTCAAATCAAACAAAAAGAAAAGCGGGATGCAGAATGCACAGCGGTGTTGTTTTGATCGTGCTCTGGGTAGTTGCCGTTGTATATTTTGTGTTATTGTATTTGTCGCAAGTTGCGTTTGGCGCAGTCGCAGAGGGAAGGCGCGAACGAATTCGAAAAAGGCAGTTGCAGGGAGGAACGAAGAGAGTCAGGATCAGAGACTCTTTCTTGCTTTCATTCTTAGGCTCTGTTTAGGTCGTGGGAAAAAAAGACCAAAAAGTAGGTTAAGCGACGTCACGGTACAATTTTATTTTCTTATGCCCGTTCTTTCTTTCTTTCTTTTTGGGAGCGTATGTGCGTATTTGTTTGTGTAAGCTCGTCTAGCACACGAAGCAAAAAGACGGCGTTGAATAGACAGGTTTGAAGTGCCGAGAGTGATGGTGGTGATTATGACGACGATGGTTTCCGTCAAAGCAAAGATTAGATGCTAGATAGATAGAATGAGGATGACAATGGAGAAGGAGTAAACGAGAAAAAGAACACCAGGACCGGGAAACAAGAAGAGGGACAGTCGATTCTCTTTATTACGATCCCAGTCGGCCTGGGCTAGCAAGATGGCCTAGTTTGAGCTGGGGGGTAGATGAGACTTTGCCCAGGTAATTAAAAAAATAAAAAAAATATATATATCAATGTATTAGTTAGCAGCGTTAGCTTCAATCAATCCACAAGGCACGCGGGAGGCTCGGACCAGATCAAGAAGCAATAAGACGACCGGATTCACCACGACATCGACGTAAACAGGGTTGAAGCAGCAGTGACGCCCGGAAAAACGCAGATAAAGAAGCAAGAAAGCATTAGAAAGTATTAGAAAGCAATACAGCCAGCGTTGTAGCATCGCTGTTACTGTTACTATGACGCTTCTACTGTGACGCTCTTTGCTTCCGACAACAAGGTCGCTAGGCTGGGCCAGGAAAGACAAGGACAGCATGACTTGACTTGACAAGGGAACGAACGAACGAACGCAGCAACAAGCTAGACAATCTTCAATCCATCCATTTGGTGTTGAGTATTACATATCCAGCTGTAGCTGTACTTATCGAGTAGCACCGCTAAGAGGAGGAAGCTGGGAGGAGCAGCGTAGAAAGTGGTGTGTTTGCTCGCTTGCTCTTGGCAGCATTGGAAGGATTGACAAGTCTTTTATGCCCAGTGCTACTATGGCATTAGTGATATCCAGTCGTATC
Organism: Davidsoniella eucalypti; assembly: GCA_004009845.1. Classification (NCBI taxonomy): domain Eukaryota; kingdom Fungi; phylum Ascomycota; class Sordariomycetes; order Microascales; family Ceratocystidaceae; genus Davidsoniella; species Davidsoniella eucalypti. The sequence continues at coordinate 30,222 of RMBW01000094.1, read as the reverse complement.
AGTCGTGGAAAGAAAGCTTGCCGAGTTCGCGATGTCTGGCTCTGTAGTTTTGGGGGCGCTGTAAGCAAATAGGCGCGCTGCTATTTTACAGTGCACATCAGCGCTGAGATTACGCCGACTAGGGGGGTCGTGAGTGGGCCTTTCCGGGTGCTTTTTAGCGTGTCTGGCGTCTCTAGTGGGCTTCTCTTTAGTGGGTGTTTGTGAGGTTTTTCTTTTCTTTTAGGCCTAAAAGTCCCGACGTCACCGGACACCAAAAAGAAGAAAAAGGCCATTAGCGAGAATTCTCACGACATGTTGAAATTTCTGACTCGGGTTTTTCTTTTTTTTTCTTTTTTTCTTTTTACTAGGCTCCGACATGGCACGAACAATAGATGGAACTGCTATAAGGCCCCTTCAGTTCCTTGAGAACATCGCCAGCTTCTAAGAGCCACAAACCCCGAAAACAGGCGACCGTCAGCCGTTCGAAGCTCGGCCTCCAAAGCCCTGCTAATTTTAACACACTAAAAAAAGACGAATATTTTTATATTACTAAAAAGTTGTAAAGCAGCTCGAGCCTCATCCGTCTTCCGCCCGCATCCGCCGCTTAGCGCTTGTTTGGACTTTGAAGCTTGATTAGTTGTATGTACATATACAAGTAACTTTATAGTTGTATACTTTAATACCTGCTTTGCTCGCTATCTTCGTGCCAGTTTTTGTTTCCTGGTAGCCCCTGTGTTGGCATCGGCTTTTGCGTCTTTCTATGTTCGCTTTAAAATATCCGCGGATTGCCGTCGACGTTTTGAAGCCTTCACTTCCGATCTTGACTTCCGCCCACCTACATATATGCAGCATAATCGAACATGACTTCATCGTGTTACAGCTCGTGCAGAACCTTTCAGGCCATTACCACTTGCTGTACTTCTACTTACTTCGCACTACAAGGACAGTCAGCATATCGCAAAACAAACAGGCTTGATTTGACAAGCTAGGCTGGGTCGTTTAAATATCTCAAACACCAACACCTACTGAACAGATCAGAATAGCACAGAGTTCGCCGGGGAGGCTGGTGTTTTGGACTGCACTAGACTCTCCAAGTACAGACAGAAAGCACCCTTAGTTGGGCCTTCTACATATACAAGTACTAATACAGAAGATGTGCAACCATGTATGACTTTAGCTTTACAAAGTACAGCTCTAAACGGACTAGTATCGCGTCTTGATCGGCATCTACAAGGCTTTATGTCCAACAGAACAAGGAAATAAGCCCTCTCGTCATATCGCCATCATGATCACAACCCATCATCGTTGTCGTCATGCAGCTAAACCAGATTTTTACGTACAAGCATAGTTACATATAGAAGCAACCTAACATGCCGAAGATGCCCAGACCATTTCTTTCGCAAAAGCGAGAACAAGACGGCGTACAAACATCCGATAAATTCAGGTGCTGTTGTTTATCCCCGCCAAGATACCAAAAGGAGATCTTTGTTTTCATTTTTTATCTTGCCGTGCCATCCGGGAAGAGGGGGAAGAAGAACTACATAATGATTCTCGACAAAAATGAGATGGGGAATAAAAAGGAAGAATTAAAAGCATTGACTCGAGTCAGCACTTCACGTTTCAGCGAATCATTGGCCGCATAGAAAGCCGAAGCTTTTATTGCAATAAATAAGTCGTTAGAAAAGAAAGAAGAAAAAACCACATCTACTGACCACAAGATCTTACTTTGAACCATAGACTAAGCCACCTCTCTGTATCTGCCGCTTGATATTCAGGTATATCTTCTATCACGAACTACGTTTACCATCTCGTATCTGATCATGATCGGGTGCTTTCTTTTCCCCTTTTTGTCTTGCTTCTGTCGCAATTTACTTTTTGCTGATACTGCACTAAACAAAAGAGACAAAGAAAGCCATCGTCTGATTTTTACTGCGGTTGGTGAATCTTATCTGTCACTTTATTCATAACTGGCCGACTCCCTTGTGTAGCTAGACCTACATGTATTTATTTGTCTGACAGCAGAATTATCCGTTTTGGGCCTTTCTAGCATTTCCTTTGCTCAGAAAACATGTCATTAAGCACAAAACCACAATTAACACCTGACTTGGAACTTGACTCGCTTTTAGTAAGGATCTTCCATTTATAATGGAGTAATCCCAAAAAACTTTAGCCTGCAAGAATAAAATTCTAAGCGGCGGATAGGCGGATGGGCGGATGAGCGGCTGGAAATATTCGTAAAGGCCCTAGCGCTTGGCTTACAAAGCATGTGAGGCAAACCAAAAAAAAAGTTATTAAAAAAAGAAAGCCAAGAAATCAAGAGAATAAAAAAGGTGATGAGGCATAACGAAGCCAAGTCATTATCGATGTTTGAGGAATAATCACGGCCTAAAGCAGACAAAGCCTTTCTTTTATTCCTTTTTTTCGCTTGTGTGCTCAACTAACCATATACTTTATAGCACAGATCATTAGTATACGAAATGTAGACATTTCCGATGCTGTCTATTTCAAGATCTCTAAATAATGAAGATCTACAAGTACATCATACATACAACGACAGATCAAGTAGAATCTCTAAATATGTAGCACCAACAACCAATGAAACAAAAAAAAGTACCGTAGAAAACTTGCGAAATTCAACCGGTGCCCGTCAAAACACCGCCGAGCCTCCTTAAAAAAAAAAAAAGGTGAATAATTATATATGAGCAATGTTGAATCACCAAGAGATATTAGAAAAGTAAAGGAATATCAGCTGTAAGCTTGGATTCACAAGTTCTCCGTTGAACGTTACCATGATAAACCTTTTTGACATTCTACCACCTTCTTTCTCTTTGGCCTTTTGGGGCTTTTTCTTTTTCTTTTTCCATAAAGCAATTCGTCTTTGCTTACCCCAACATGAACACACAATAAGCCGTGCTCGGCACTGCTTGGCGGCGGATGGAGAAACAAGGGCAAAACAGAGCAGCTAACAACAACCACAGGGCAACAAAGATACAGAGCATGATTCATGAGTAAACTACCAGTGATGACAAAAATGAGGAGAAACACGGATAAATTAGCCGTCGATTGAAGAACGTAGCCGTGCACAGCTATCTCTTAGTCCGTGTAAGCCGCCTTTTCAAGGGTCGGTCGACTCATGTTGATTTTATCTGCTCTGCTTGTTTGTTGAGTCTGTGCTCACTTTTCGTTAATGATAGGATTTTGCTAGTGTGTATCTTAACAAGTCGCATAGGATATAGAAATAGTATGATGTATTAGCTGTACCAGTTTCTTTATCAGATGTCAGACAAGGTGTTCTCCACAAAATCGAGTCAGTTCGGTTAATTCACGGGATAACATACTCCGTAATCGTATTTACGTTGCCACTCAGCCTCTCAGCTGGTAGACAGTCGGCAGCAGCTGGACCTTATCTTATCTAGAGCTTAGCTATATAGAGTTTAGCGTCACCGTTATTTTTTCATCGAGAAGCCGACCCCGCCTATATGCTATGACCTATGTTTTGACTTGCGGTACCAAATAACAACAACTTTTTATGGTAGTTTTACTACAGCTATAATATGCGGACTATCAAGATCAGAATCATCGTCATGGTAATAGCAAACTACATGGCCATTGTTCATGTTTAATAGCATTGCGTAGTGATTTCTGATCTACTAACTTTATGCTTTCGGGAAACATAGTTCATCCATTTCTCTACATTGGTGTCGTCTCGCAAGTTGTGGCTCGCTTGAAGGAGGGGTAATTCAAAAATGAGAACAATAATTCATAAAGCAACCCTGATAATAGCGCTGGTTGGGCTAGATATAGTATGCACGATAGATTAGAAAAGAAAACAGCTTACCTCTAATTCCCAAGCAAATCAATACTTATCCCGCTCCTTCTTAAATTACTTGGAAACGGAAAATTAGCCAGTGAAATCGAAGGAAAAGGCCCAGGCAATTGCCGCTTTTGTTCTCGACTTTGTTAGCCCTTTTTTTTAATCTTTTTGATTACTTTTTCCCCGCCGTCAAAAATCAAAACCTTTTTTTCGAGCGGAAAGGATTTTTTTTCTTTTTCTTTTTCTTCTTTTTGTTTTCTTTTTTTTTTTCCTTTCCTCCCAACTTCTTGTTCAATAACCAAACTTAGTGAGTCTTTCTGTGCTATTGCTTTATATTTCGATATTTCGAATTCTTCCACTAACAATTGTTCTTCACCTTCCAAGTTCCATTCACACAACCGCCAAAATGATTATCTACACTGTAAGCTTCACCCCGCTTCACCAGGCCCTCGATTGTCTCGCACCGTCTATATAGCATCCATACTCGATAATGGAACCTTCACCCATTTCGAATCAAAGTATCACGACTACTATATCTTTTGACTGCTTGCATTCTCTTGACCTATGATAGCTGTTATCATATCAGAAAGCTAGTAGTGCTGGATGCCAGAAACTATGGCACACCGATACATCAAAAGATCGAATGACAATACTCCACCGAGGTTTTACAGCAATTTCAACAGAAGCTAATCCTTCATTTCTTGTAGGACGTCCTGACCGGTGACGAGATGATCTCGGACTCGTACGAACTCAAGGAGGTCTACGGTGTCGCCTACGAGGCTAACTGTGCCTTCATCACCGAGGGCAAGCAGAACTACAGTAAGTCCTTCATCAACCTCCAACTAGGAACTATCTACTAACCAGGCCGTAGACACCGGTGCCAACGCCTCTGCCGAGGGTGGTGATGAGGAGCTGGAAGACAGTGGTGAGGAGAAGTTCAACAACATCATCCGTGCTTTCCGTCTAGAGTCTACCTCCTTCGACAAGAAGTCCTTCCTTGCTTACCTGAAGGGTATGTATCCTCCTCATATTTCAATCTACACAAAAACACACCCAAGATCTTCACACGACCTTCAGTCTCTCCCCCGAGAAGAATCATCATACTAACTCTTTCTTGTTTAACTTTCCGATAGGTTACATGAAGGCTGTCAAGGCCAAGCTCGCTGACAGCGGCGCCTCCGATGAGGAGAAGAAGGCTTTCGAGACCGGTGCCTCCAAGTTCGTCAAGGAGTCACTCCTGCCCAACTTTGACAAGTTCGAGTTCTACACTGGCGAGTCGATGGACCCCGATGGCATGATTGCTCTGCTGAACTACCGTGAGGATGGCATGACTCCTTACTTCACCTTCTGGAAGCACGGTCTTAAGGGCACCAAGGTGTAAAAACATTCAATACAAAAGAAATCACTGTCCCCTTGACATCAATATATCAAAAAAAGTGAATGGAAAATAAGGAACCGACTCTCAGTTTTATTGAATAGTCATGACTTTGTACTTCTCACATATCAAAAAAAGGCAGAAAAATTACCTATTTGTTTTCACACACATCTTCTGTTCTCTTTGACCATTCCTTGTTATCTTGCTGGATATCTTCTAATAACTGAAGTCTCTATTGGCAAAGTACTGTAATGGAATATATGTACATAAATATGTATTATGGCCGAGACAAAAGAACACGGTACTTTTGGTATATTAAAACAGTGAGATTCGGAGCACATCTATACGTATAAAACCAAAGTACGCTTGTCAAACCGCATGTGTATTCTAAACGCGGAATGGATCTGCAATTAGAGCGACTACAGGCGGTAAATTTGTGTAAGTCAAGCTTGTAATATTAGTAGTCAATGATATAATTTTGACCTCGTAATGCATGAATTTTAACAGATATAAATAATGGTATTTTTCTTCTTACACTAGAAATATGGCTAGAAATGATCGAACTGATAACGAAAAGATAATATGTCTATAGTGATATGCAATATAATAATAGCAGAAATTTGTAAATCAACGTGAATAACAGAGACCAACACCTCTAGAAAGTGGGCTTTGTGCTCACCGGAATCGGCGGCGGCGCATCACCTCTTTCTTGGCCAGGAGACGATATCTGCGGCGCAACCAAAGCAGGCTTCTTCTTTGGTGGCGGCGGCGGTGGCTTTTTCTTTGCTAGTCCCGGCGATCCAGAAGCCGGAGCCAATGCCATAACCTGCGGTGGTGGCGGTGGAGAAGGAGATGCGGCATTGAGGGCCCCAACTGGCGGAGGTGCTATCCGATTGGATCGGACAGGAGGAGGAGGCTGAATACTAGCAGCAGAAGCGGCAGGGGTCGGAGCTACGGCTTCAGCTACAGGTTCTGTGCTTTTAGGCGTTGTACTTCCGCCACCAAACCGTGCCGCTAAGCCAGATGCTTTTTCTGAGAGTCCGTACTTTTGGTTCATGTTGCTAACCCGCTCGCCGATGCGGTATTTATTGTTCGCCTCGTTTGCCTTTTGCGCGCCAGATACGACCTGATCGCCGTGTCTCTGTCGAAAGTTATCAGCCGTCGACGCTGCAGCACGGGCGTCTGACAACGAGACCTTGCTCGGATCGCTGCGCAGTGCACTAGCCGTTCGTAGAGCTGCCTGTTTTTGTTCCATCGTGGTGCCCTGGGCCGGCGGCGGGGTCGTAGATGCTGGAGCTGGCGATGTTCCCCTTGAGTTGGCGGGTGAGAATCGTTGGAAGCGCGCTGAAAGCTTGTCCATCGTGTTTCCGGAAGCGGTGGGGGCGGCTGGAGGAGAGGTAGTGGTAGAAGGAGTGGTCTTGGTTGAGTTTCCTATGCCAAAGGCAGGGACAGAAATGCCGGCTGAGGCAAGCCGTGACATGGCACCGACAGGCGGTGCCGGAGTTGTAGCGACTGCCGAGCGCACAGGCGGGGGAGGAGGTGGAGGCGTATCAAAGCTAGCTGCAGACGCTGTATTTCTACGCTGCGGAAGTCTCGGCGGAAGAGACGGCGGGGGAGTCTGAGCAGCCGAGTAGGATGGAGGCTCTATCATCATCACCTGTTGTTGCTGTTCTCGCTGCTGTTGTTGGTGCTCCAGCTTCCGTTCAGGGGAGTATAGGTCGGTTCCAACTTCGAACTTGATAGGCTGGCGTGGACCCGAAGGCGGCGGCGGTGGTGGGCGAATGCTAACTTCGGAGCGCTTGGGCGGGGGCGCGAATGAGGCAGGATCACGAAGCTGGCCGATGGGCGTGGCATGGCGGTCTGCGGCGTCTGTGTTATCTTTCTTATCGCGGCCCATAATGCCGCTCTACGGGGAGGGGAGACAAGTCAGTTATTAGGGTTGGCGGTGGCGGAGACGACGTCTTGTGCTGCTCACCACTTGCTGGCGGAAGGTCTGGCCCGGCTTTTCCGGGTGCCAACCTTCTTTGAAGATGGTCTTGGCCTTGTCCATATCGTCGACGCCGATGTTGTTGTGAGCGGGATAAAGGTTTTTTTTTGCTTGCGAAGCGCGATCTAGATATCGATTATAAGTGGTAGAAGAAGAAGCAAATGCAAGCAAGATTAGAGGTGAAGACGAATAACGCAAACAAAAGACACGGATCGATGGATCCCTGAGGTCCAAAAGCTGATCTGAGCTCTTGAGGAGTATTGACAAAAAAAGACAAACTTAGGGTTAGTCAAGTTCTTGAACAGCCATAAAAAAAATAAAGGAAAAGGAGGGAAAAAAAACAGGCTAAAAAAAGGGCCTCGTGGCAAATTTAGGAAAATCGCAAGTGAAGCTCGCAAAGCTCGTTCGCCATCACCGTTCGTTTTCGGCTGTTGCATTTTTAGGTCTTTTTTTAGCTTCAATTTGTATTATTTACTGGGTGACGTTGTGTTAGCAACAAACTCAGCCTAAGAAGGAAACACTGGTACGTGCATTTTGTCCTGACAGCATGGAATGACACCAGGCACGTGAGCTATTTAAACAGGGCTATCTCGAGGGTTAAGTGGATAGGGTTACGTAGTTGCGATGCGCCTTGTGTTACGCGACTTGACTAGACGACGCGCAGGAATTCATTCATATTGGATAGGAAACTATCTGAATATCTATCTTCTTTCTCGCTTGATGGGCTCAATTGCTTGATATTTCGCCGATAATTGCATGAATTTAGCTTCGCGGACTACTCTGACCCCCTCTAGATATTGTTTCTCACTCTTGAAAACATCGGGAGCTGCCCAAAATGACCGATGCCGCCGCCAACATCGAGATTCTCACAGAGCATTTCGGCTACCCACCCGTGGTTTGTCCTCCCCTAATATATTTTTTTTGTTTCTCTATGCATGCAACTCCTCTGGTGATTCCTCAGGTCAGATCTCAAGTAACTACTACTTGGACTAGAATAAAGATGGAAATACAAACACAAAGTTCTAACCATGCCTGCCGCCATTAACCTCGCCATAGAGTTTGCTCGATGACATCATCAACGCGATCAACATCCTCGCCGAGAGCGCCTTGATGTCCATTGAACAAGGTCTTCTACGATCTCCGCCCGCCGCTCTTGGATTCCGGCCACCGCGCAAGTCCAAATCGAAGACCAAGACCCAAAGCCAGACCGACGCCGCCCAAGCCCAGTCCATCGAAGACGCCGCCAAATTCGAAATCGACAACGGTACACACCAGTTAGAGACGCTACTATGCTCATCAATCGACCGTAATTTCGACATTTTCGAGCTCTATGTTATGCGCAATATCTTATCGCTACGTCCCGACGACCGCGCTTGGATGAGACTTCGGCACTACGATGGCCTGGATTTCTCTGCGATACAATCTTCTACTTTGTCGGGTGCGGATGCGGCCTCTTCGGATACCCAAGATAACAGTGATGCGCCCACTGTAGCTTCAGTTACCCTCTTGCGCCGCAAACTCGCTGCCAGCCAACGTCTCAGCGCCACACTCCAAGCCGAAAAAGCACAGAACGACGAACTACTGAAAACACTACGTCGTCTTGTCGTGCGCAATGGGCCCGCCATAAAACCCGACCCTGACGCTTCTTCTACTCCCTCTCAGTCACAGCAATCTACACAGCCTACAACAACCAACGCCCTCCTCGCTTTCCTACGTGATACCGAGGGTCTCGGCGCCGCAGATGCTACGGCGCCTTTACATACAACCACGGCTTTTGCCCTCTCACAACTACCTGCCTTGCGCGCCCTTTCCACATCTCTACGCAGCATATCACTCGATCTACAACCACTATCCCAAGATTCAAACGATACTGCTGGCGCTTCTGGTGCGACGCCCGGTAGACGTACCTGGCGCAAGGGCCGTGTCGAATATATCGAAAGCGCAGCACGTAAACACCTCGAACGTGTGCGTGGACTGGAGCTAGGTCCTCAAGGAGAAGTTCGTGATGGAGAATGGCAGGGTTCTGGACGTAAAATCGGGATGAGTGAGGTGGAAGGACTGGAAAGCGTCGTTGCGTTACTGGGAGGCAATTTAGGCAATGGTGTTAATGGTAATGCTCATGCCCAGTCGCAGAATCGGCAGCATCAGCAGCCACAACAAGCGAATAGTTCGGCTCGGTCTGCTGTAAGTGGCGAGGCTATGGATGAGTCATGAAGTAGACAGGCCGAGGACAGAGAAAGGCTTGCTTTAAATGTATATATGATGAGATAATTTCCGCAAACAATACGATATCCCGTGTGTTTTTCTTGGTCGAAATCAAAGGCAAAGACTACAATAAAAGTAGATATAAAATACTGTATAGTGATAGTAATCTAAAAGTGTAAACTAATGCCATAAGACATGCATGTATATATATGTGTGTGTCTTCTGTGATCAATACTATGCACATATGTACAATCTGTGTCCATGATAATGAATATAAGAAAAACTAGAAAATATAAAAAGGTACTTTGGGCCATAGATTAGCTACCTCATAGAGAAAGAAAGTAGAGTGAGAAATAAAGAAAAGACCAAAAGCATATTGTAGAAATTGTGATGTTCCATTCTGTTTTCTTTGTTTTCTCTCTGCTTATCTCACTTCCGAAATTTGGTGAATGTCGAAGCGCCAGAAAAAGAAAGAAACGAAACGAAAAAACGCCTGCAAAGAACATATGCTATGTAACGAGAGAAAATGAACATCAGATAAGCAGAAACAAAAATGTAATCAGGTAGTTAAGGAACTGTCATGTTGCGATAATAAAGAAAAACAACGTAAAGAAATAAAGAGCAAACGAGATATGACTGTACTACATCTCATCTAACGGTAGCTGCTGTTGCTTATTCGACCATTCCACACACCGACCGATCCAGTTACGGTGTCTGCACCGCCCTGTCATCGAGGGCGGCACACTCGAAGCCGAAGTGACAGCTGAAGAGGTCGCCGTAGAAACCGCCGACTTGGGTACCGTAGCAGAGGGCGCGGCTGACGCAGAGCGGTCCTCGGTCGGCTCGGGCCCGTCGTAGCAACCGAAGAAGCGGCCAGGAACGACGCACGTAGTCGATGATTGGGCTGAGGATGTCGTAGCCATGGTAGTCGTGGTCTCGTCTTTACAGCCAAACCAACCAGGCGTCTTGCATGTAGTTGTCGTAGAAGAGTCGGTCGTAGTAGTAGTCGTCTGGTCATTGCAGCCCCACCAGCCTGGCTCATGGCAGGTCGTTTCTGTGGTTGTAGCTCCCGGAGTCGTGGTGGTGGTCGTGGAAGATGTGACGTCCGAGGTAGTAGTAGCAGTCACGGGGTCTTTGCAACCGAACCAACCGGGCGTCTTGCACGTGGAAGTGGACGTTGAAGTGGACGTTGAAGTGGACGTCGAGGTAATGCTAGTCTCGGTGGTCGTCGACTCATCCAGACATCCCCACCAGCCAGGAGTCTGGCAGGTTTCAGTGCGAGTGCGTGTGAACGTCATGTAAGAGCTTGACGATGTTGATGTTGTGGTCTCGGACCCGTTACTCTCGTACATCCGCCAGTTGCCGCAGTCACGGCAATCCGGGGTGGTCTTACACTGCGGCACTTCGTCGTACTTTAGGATGACGTCGCGGATGACAGCGCGGATCTTGTGCGTGCCAATTCCCACGCGCCAGCCTTTATCAGCAACGACGTCCCATACACATTCGTAACCCGTGTGGCAGATAGACTCCATGGCATACCCGGCATACGTACACGTTGCTGTAGCGCCGTTGCAGGTGCCAATGTACACAGGATCCGCCGTATGGCCAAAGTGGTATGTGCCTGTCATCTCGCGAGTCTGCTGGAGACTTTGCATGTAGCCTGGCGGGACAGGTAAACCTAGACGCGAGGCCGGCAGGGCATCTGGGACAGCTTCGAATGTAACTGTAGGGAGACCATAGGTCAGGCCAAGGAAAGAACTAACAGCTCCGCCTAGCGAATGGCCCGTGACCCAAACATCGGCATGAGGATAGAGTTCAGTGACGTTGGTGTATAGCTCCTTGACGGCGGTGTAGTAGCGGTGCTCTTCCTGGAGCTCCTTGCGTACGCAGGTGTTGTTGCACGAGTAGGTTCCAGTGGCACAATCGCACACCTGGTGCCATGACCACTGGCCCTGTTGACCACAGCAGCAGCTGAAGAACAGGTTGTCGTTGATCTTGTCGTTCGAGGTGGTGCCTTCCCCGTCCCACAGCGCAGGCGACGTGCCCTTGAGGCCAATGACGATGGTTGAGTTGGACTCATCAGCGAAGATGTGTCCACGGAGACCGTCGCCTTCCCAGCCAAAGTCGGCACTGCGATTAAACGGTCTACCAACATCATCCCAGTCCGGCTGGTCTACGTTCTCGACATATGCGTCGCTGCACATCAGAGCCAAGCTCAGAATCGTCTGCTTATCGGTGACATCGGGACCAGCAATGTCGTCGATGGTCCAGGCCGTCGGTGACATGGCCTCCAACTGGCCGCTGCGCCGCGTCATGTCGACCAGCGCATCGACGGCAACAGGGCGACGGTCGGCCAAGCGATGAATCTTGGTCGGCTTGCTCTGAATGACCAGTGGCGGGAGTATCTCCTTTTCGAAGCCGTCTTCATGGTCAGCTGCAAGGAACACGGCATCGGCAGAGTGGAACACATCCTTGCGACGGTGCAAGCCTGGGTTCTGGTACGTGCCGTGATGGAATATCTGGCGCAGAGTAAATTTATGTTCGGCGGGCGCGGGAGCCTCGGTCTCGGCGGGTAAGTGAAGCTCGGGCGGTAATACTAGATCGGGGTGGAATATACCATCGGATTGTACGGCGGCATTAACGGATCCAAAATTCAACGCGGTGAGAAGCAAAAGACACCCTGATATCACAGAAGGATCCAGGCCGAAGCGAAACGAGCGCCTTGATGACGTCGACGGCATCATGTCAGGATATAAATGAAGGAGATATGATCGAACGGCAGAAGAGGGCGCGATGGTCGAGCAGTAGGTTCTAGACGACAGGAAGAAAGAAGAAGAGATATGGAAGACTCAGAGTAGGGCAAAGCTGCGTTTCGATAGCACACGGTCACGACGTCATTGGTTAGCCAAAGCACAATGCTCTAAATGGCGTGCCTAATTAGAGCGATGGAGCATAAGGGATCGCTGGCACCTGAGCGATAAGCCGTCTTCGGAAAAAGCACTAAAAACACCCTCAAAGATGGCTCGTCCAGCGCGATGCCGGAAATAGTTTAAAGATGCGATTTATCAGGAAGGGTGAGGCCCTAATGAAGATGATTGTGATAGATTTAGAAAGATGATAGATAGCTTGAGATTGTTTACGGGGGAAAGAAAACAAGGCGACTGATAAACAAGTTGCTGGCCATCTGAACCTCTGATACCTCTAGCTTCTAAAGCCTCGGATTTACAGGGGCTTAGCCACCTATAAGTTGCCCCAGCCTTCGCACTGTCCTGCTAACCGAAGTATAACAAAGACCAGGTCAGGTGCTTGCTAGATCTAGTATGGACCCACTTTTATGCTCTAGTCGAACATCTCAGCTCTTTATTTGGTTCATGTCTTCGTGATAGGTATAATAGCTGTATTACCTTTCCTCACATTGCAATCTCATTTGATCGTCTATTCTGTATGTTTCTCCTCATCCCTTCTTTCGCACTAGCCACGGCAAATATTGCGGTATTATTGATCCAACATCAGCATATATCTCCAATCCGCTAGTTATCCATCATATGCATCTGTCGATGATATGAACACTCTCGAATATTCAATACGACCATATCCACGAGTCAAACAAGTCACACGTCACCAAGAACTTTCGAAAGAAATAAAATACGTGGATATAAATGTAGAATATATTCCAAAAAGTTTCAACGCTCGCTTGCTTGCTTATAAATCAACCAAACATGTCATAAAGGGAAACAAGGGGGGAAATAGAGGTCGTGATGTCAACTCATCAAGAATGGCCGGTAGAAAAGAAGGGAGAGGAAAACAATAGAAACACAACATCATCATGTGGACAAGGCGAAAAAAATCAATAAGAGGATGCAGCAAGGTAATTCTCAAGAGAAGAATGACGACAAATAAAAAAAAGAAACTTGAAGATAAAAAGCAAAATGACGAGAATGGGATGATTAAAATAAGAAAAAGAAAAGAAAAAACACATAAAGATGATGGCCCTGCGCTAAGCTTTAAATAAACTGAAAAGAATCAAGGAAAATCAGAAAAGAAAAAAGAAAAGAAATCGACGTCAAGCTCGTGTCATGAACACAACAGAATTATATGCCAAAGAAGAAAAAGACACAAAAGATAATTGGCTTCCCCGCTTATACACAAACTAAGACTAAAGACCCTTCAGAACAATAGTATCCTCCCGATCCGAATATCCATCCCTCCCCACGAGGCCATAATCCGAAGAAGCATATAAAAGCAACAAAAGACTCCCCAAGATGACCCGAAGAGAAGAAACTAAGAAGAAGAAAAAAGAAGGACCAAAAAAGGCTGTAAGCTCCATAGATCAAGAGAGCATAGCATGTATGTGATATAAGCTCGATTTGCTCGTCATGTGAAGCTGTTCTTGAAATATAGCCTATCAGCACATGATACCATATCATGTGTAACCGTGACAGCATGTACGCTCCACGTGTATACGACACAGCATATACACTATATGGGCGCCTCCAACATGCAGATATCCACCTATCCTTTCCGTTCTAACTATTATCTACTACCCGTAGGTTGAGTAGTTGTAGACTGTAGATAGTTGAGTAGGAAGTTTCTATCTGCCGGTGAAATGGGCGTCTTCTTGCCACCATTAGAGTGGGTACCATCACTCATAGCTGAAGTCGCAGATGGCATGCGTCTATACGTCTCTGCAGGGCCGTAGCCTGGCTGTTGGCCCTGTTGAACCAAGTGCTGCTGGGTCTGACCCTGTAGAGGGATATGTAATTGCTTCTGCTGCTCTTGTTGCTGAAGCTGCGCACTCATCTGGTAGTTGGATTGCTGGAGATGCATTTGGTGAAGCATTTGCTGTTGCTGGTCTACGCTCTTGTCGTGATCTGAGTAGTTGCTAGTAGTATCGGGAATATGCGAGTTACTCAATGGATGCGGTTGGTATTGCTGGTAGGATGAGCCATAGTACTTAGGGAGAGCTTGTGTCTGAAAATTATGACCATATCCGGGCTGCATCTGAGGCATTCCGTATTGAGCTTGGCCCGTGGGCTGGTAATAGCTCTGCGGAGGTTGCGCCTGTGCATGTTGCTGACTCGGGGAGCCGCCAAACAGGGAAAGCAGCTTCTGTCTCTGTTCCGGAGTTTGCTTAGGAGCGCCAGATGCAATATTAGCGTCAGACATTGGAGGACTGGCCATTGCTGGTTGGCTAGGCGCCGTGCTTTCGAGTGTCGAGCGGTCAAAATTGTACGGCGTCTGAGAATGCCGTGAATGCCCGCCGATACTAGGCGAAACGGAGTCGCGATGTTGCAGTAACGGTAATGGTGATTCAACCGATACAGTGCCGCGGACATAATTGGAGTTGGACAAAGCACTCGGTTGTCTAACGCCACCATGAATAGCTAAGTTGCCCATGGCATGATGGAGGCTAGCTGTGTCACCCTCATGTCTCGAGCCGTTATATGACTGGTTATCCAATGGGGATTCTCTATAGCTACTAGGCCCTTGAACAGATAGCGAATCATTGGGGTTAGGCGAGGTAGATCCCCCTCCATTCAGTATGTCCAGTAGAGTGGAGCGTTGCTTCTCGGATTGAGGTGCATGTTGCTTTTGTGCATGCATCATGCCTAGGATAGCTTGGTTATTGTGGATGGCCATGGGGTCCATAGGAGCGACACCTCCATTCTGAGTGTACTGGTCTTGGTTGGCGCCGATATTCTGGTTGTCCTGCATTCTAGCAAAATATTGTTCCGAGGTCTCGTTAGGCCAGGAGCGTTGCCGTTCAATATCAACTGGGAATTGTTGGGTACTTTCAGGTTCAGCAGAGTTGCTGGTGAGCATACCTAAAAGTCCCTTACTATGGTTCGAAAGACTTTCTCCAGAGACATAGCTAGCATTGGCGCTAGGCTGAGGTGGGTTAGGAATGTATTGGTCTGACCCGGGCCTAGGACCGTATGCGCCATTGCCAATCTGGCTGGAGCCAGGCACCGGCTGGGATTGAGATTGTGGTAGTTCGTGATATCCGTGAGACTGGACATTATAGGGTGGGCCAGCAGCCGCATGTTGCTGTGGTTGGCTATGGTGTCCCTGGCCATTAAAGCTCTGGATTGGGATGCTCTGTGGTTGGCCATGCTGGAGATCTTGCAGTTGATTCTGGGGCTGGTGCTGCTGGGCCTGTATCTGTTGCTGTTGCTGTTGCTGCTGTTGTCTATGGTACTCCTGCTGCTGTTGTTGTAATCTTTGCTGTGCCATGGTGATATGAAGCGGGAGGGCTTGGCTCTGTCGCTGGCCTTTGACACTGTTAGGCGGAGGGGTAGCATAGCTTAGCAAGCCTTGATCTAGGTTGGCCTTTTGAACCTGTGGGGGGATAGGCTGCGGATGGTGGATGGTTGTAGGAGGGGTTTGCTTGATAACAGGTGGCGGTACAGACGGGGCAGGTTGAGGAGGGGTCGGCTTATGATAGCTGTCGGGATTCTCGAAAGACCCATCATAATCATCGTTTTCGGCGGAATTGTTCCCATCATTGTGGTTATTGTTGTTGCTGTGGTTGGCGTTACCGTTGTTGAGCAGGTGCATAAGACTAGCAGATGCTTCATCGGCGTTTTGTGATGGCGGGGGAACACTGCCTGAAGTTCCTGGTTGACCAGAGAATTCATTGGCGCCAGGGACTTGGAGTAGATGCTGTAGATCGAGACTAGTCATGTATAGCTCAGCTTGTTGCTGTTGTTCATCGTAATTTGTAAAAGGGTCGCGGTTTCCAGTTTCATCATAAACTTCCTCGGGAATTCCACCAGGTGAGAGGTGAGATGGATCGTTGCCACCCTGTCTACGAGCATCTTGTCGTTTTTGCTTCGATACCCACTTCTTAAGATGGTTTAGAAACGGGGCAACCATGTAGAATTTGTTGCTCGAAAAGGCGCTCTCTTCATCGGTCTGGTTGTGTTTCTTCTTGAAGAAGGGGAGCTCAGACAATGGGAACCACTCAACCTTGGAGATTTCCTTTCTGGTTTTCGGCTCAAAACGCGTATCCATGGGTACATTTCGGAATACATACAGACGAATAGCCTGTTCTCGTATGTTGACGTCAAGATACTTGACATCCTCTGGATCAGGAACCAAACCAGCTTGACGAAGATCCAAGCCAGTCTCTTCCTCGACTTCACGGATGGCACAGTCAAGATCATCCTCGGCCTTGTTGATTTTTCCGCGGGGGAAACTCCAGCTGGCAGTCTTCTTCCAGCCCTTGACCAACACAACATGATCCATTTGGCCATTGAGCATGATGGCGCCACGGACGGGAATTCTCTGCTTGTACTGCAAGAACTGCTCAAAGGCCCTCTCGTGTGCTTCTTTAGGGTATACGGCGAGCAATGGGCAGTGCTTGAACATCATGGCAGAGAAGATGCGAAGGGTCATAGCAGGCAGATGAGGATTCGATGGGCGGATGAAGTCTTCATAGAACCATTGAGCTTCTTCGAGATGGAAACAGATGCGCTCCATAGAAGACAAGTCTTCCTCGGGGTTGTTGATGACGAATCTGGCGCAGAGATCATCGAGCCCTACGTACAGCATCGGAGAAGGTTTAGTATGGTTAGCATTGTGGCCGACAAAAAAGGGATATGGTTTATATGATTGACGTAGTTGTTTGGTTATTGTGTGCAAAGGATGGGATGAGATGACGAGGGGTTATGTGAAGATAGGGCCGGGTGATATGACAGGGTGATATGATGACATACAGTCCTCCAGCGATCTAGATTCGCTCTGTGGCAAAGACATTGTTGCAGATATGAGGGACAAAAAGCATGCTATTGTAGGTGATGGAAATAGTTATGACGGATGGCAGACTCAAGATGTCTAGGCTGATGAAGTAGAAAGAGGGCCGACGACTGGTGGAGCGTCAGTTCGTCAGGCGTTGTATGTTGGTGGTGGTGGTGTTGGCGTTGGACAAAACGATGGGCTGCAAGTAAGTGACAACAGAGTAGCAGAGTAGGCAAGGTAGACGATAGTTAGGGTTATTATGATGGTGGGGAATGGCTGCTACAATTTGATGGAGAGCTATCGATTCTTGGCTTGGTGTAGCGATGCCTATAGCAGCTTGCGGTAGTGCTAAGCCGATATGATAGCGCTAGGTTAGTTTGGAGAAGCTAAAGGCTGCCGTTGCCAGCGGGGATGACAATGAAGATAGACGGATAGCAGTCAGAAATTCAAGAAAAAGAGAATAGAGGCAATGCAACGAGCGGAGCCGCTGACGAAGAGATAAAGCTGGAGATGAACAAATGGGCATGCGGCGAGCAGAGCGAGAGGAAAAGAGGAAAAGCAATGTCCAATATGCGAAGCCAGAAGAGGAGAAAGAGAGGAAAAGAAGCCGAAGAAAAATTGGTGACGTGACGCAGAGGCCTGTCAGTAGCAGTTACAGGCGGTATAGGTGCGCTGAAAGCCTAAAAGGGTCCTAGAAAAGCGTGGTTTAGTGGCCAAGTCTCAACAAGGCTGCACGTGTAGCGGGGGTGGGGAAAATAGAGCTTTAGGCGCAAGAAAAAGGTGGAACGGTCACTAGCCCAACCAAGAAAAAGCAACCCAAGCTATCCACCCAAGGGTTAGTAAATTAAGCCTGCCTTGACACCAGTTTCGTATCAAATGCCGAACATCAAGTATCACGTCAAGGAGGCTAAGAGCAAAATGGAATTCACAATTGCTTTGACACAACTTTCGGGAGTCATATGCACAGTGTGCATATATCCAGCTTGGAAGGAAGCTACTTTTGGGTTTTTGTCTTCATCCCTCAATACGTAGTTGTACTTGGCGAACCATAGGATCGTGTTTGTGGCTTGCCAGCACAATATTCAATTTACAACGATAACGATTGGCATAAAAGTGGATAGACTGACAAACAGCGAGCTGTACACCATAAAAAGGGAAAGAAACAACATTGCAGCCGACAACCATCAGATTTTGGATTAATGTACAAGTCTGGTAGTTGGGATTCTCCACTTGACTGGAACACGACTGGCCAAATTTGTATTTGTATTTGTTATTATTAACGAGCGCGGGGGAGTCGAGCCAATAAAATTGGGACGCGGCTCCCACCCATCACCATAAGGGACATGCGCACGGTGTCTATCTACTAACTACTTGTGTACCTAGCTTCTAAACACAGGGTGTGGTGGAACCCTGTATAACCCTAGTGGTTATAGAGGGAACCATCACTGGGGGTTGTGACTGGAGTCACTGTTACAGTGTAACGAATTGTCAGAACGGTGGGCGCTGTGCAGCGGAGTCCCCACCTAAAGGAGACCGAAGAGGACACAAGTCTTCAAGAAAATGTGTCTTTCGGAGGAAGGTTGAAAGCCGAAGCGCACCCAGCGGAGTCCCAAGAACAAAGTCCAGAGTTCCGAGGCTGCGGTTGCGACCATCTGTGCCGGGCTATGGGGCACCTTGTAAAATGTGTGGGCTCTCTGGGAGCCCACAGGCACACGAGACATGTGCATCAGTGCTGGAACTTAACGTGATAGGCTTGAAGTCGCCATGTTTAGTTCCCCACTGTAAGAACCCAAGATGCCGTCTATCAAGACGACCCTTGGGCCATGGCTCCGGTTCCCCAAGGGGATGGAGCTACTCTCAAACGACATCACCCAAGCCCTAAGTGGGGCTACCATCCACGTCATCAGGTGACCGCACCATCCGACGCGCCTCCAAGGCTGGTGATCGAGTGTCGAAAGAGGAAAATTGGCGTAGTCGAGTCGGGTGCGATGGTAGAGGCACAGCGACAAGACTCCCGCGCCGCGGGTTGGGCTTCCGGAACCTTCAAAAATAGGTAGCCCTTCGAGTATGAGTGTGTCTCCCTGAGCTTTGTAGTGTAGTGACTCGGGAGACCAGCGATCGCAAGAGTGTGGCGAAAAGGGGGCGATTGTTGGTGAGAACATCCCTCGAGAGAGGAAAAAGTCGGGCTCAAGGCCTCATAACTCGATGCATCAATGAAGACAAGTGTCTAAAAAGATAAAAGAATGGACAGCAGCATTGGGAATATGTGCTGGTCGCTCTTAAAAACCCACGACGAAGGGGAAAGATTCGTCTTTGGACGGAGGGGGAGGTACTCGAACTCAAAGGTACCCCCCCGAGGGTTGTAGGAGGGAAGGTTGACACGACTGGCCAAAGCTCCTTGGAAGCTATTGCACATTAAAGAACAGAAAACTACAAGGGTTAACCTAGGGTCTCTACATAGCTTAATCCCCATAAGGCCTGGCGGCCTCCAGCCCTCCTCCGCTGAGTTTGTCGTGGCGCAAGCAGAGTCCAGACAGAGCCATTAGTTAGAGTGAGTGAATGCAACAGGAATAATGAAAAGAAAATCTGCTAACTACTGACTTTATAATGTGCTACGTGAGAGGGAGCCGATGCGCCCACGTGTATACAGCAGCGTAGAAGCCCAACAAGTGTTGAAGTCCTCATTCTGGATTCACATGCCATATATTGACTTGGAGGCTAAAGACAGAGTGATATTATCTTGTTGAGAGAGGTAACTAAGGCGGCTTGAGGGACGCAGACTGAACGAAGCATTACATCACTAGCGGGGGGCGGGAAAGCTAGCTCTGCCTCATTGAGCGATCATTGAGGTATCATTGAGAAACACTGCCGGGACGGGCATTTAAAGTATTCAAGACGGAGACAAAGAAAAGAAGAAGTACAAAGGACATGGGTATATATATAGAGAGACCATGCGTTGTCTTTGTTCTCTTGTCTGCTTATCATCTCCGAGTTTATATACAGATTTGGAAACATCGACAGCCGCTATTGCTTCTTTGTCTACGCGCCAATCCTGTATCAGTATCCAACGAACATTCGACATCCCCTGTTTGGACCAACAACGCTATTATTCTTTGACTTTACTGCCCATCGTTTCTTTCTTCAAGGTCTTTTGGCGGCTGCGTTTGTTGTAAGCGCCGGAGATCCAATCAAGTCAAATAAAAGAAACTACCAAAAATCGCCTTGGAAAGCAAGAACAGCAATACCCTTGCGCTCCCTTTGCAAGAGCAACTACCATTTCCAGCTGAACGTCTTTGTCTATTTCTACTGGTTTAAAGCAAGGCTAGCTGCCCTTATTTTGACTACGATATCTTTTGAATTCTTTTTCCAACTGCGCTTTCTCTATATCTTTTCGTCCATCTAGTTTTATTTTGATATCAAAACCACCATAATTATCGTTTCGCCATGTCTTTCGTCGCCAAATATGTCGGCAAGAAGATCCTTGGCGAGTCACTGTCCAACAAATTCGGCACTGAGGTACGTTTATGCAATCCAAGCTTTTTTCTCTCTTTTCTTCCTTGCTGGCCCCTGGATTTTGACGTGCCGATTTGCCGGCGCGGATCCTAAGAAGCCGAGTTGAACGTAAGATGATTAAGAAGCCAGTGCAATTACTAACCACTATAATCCCATCTATTAGGACCCCTACTTCGAGACCGTTCCTGCTACACGCCTAGATGGCAGACCCATTGAGGGGAAAACTAAGCATCGAAGAAAGGCTCACCCACCTGGCCTATCCGAGCATGACAGCAAGATCCTCACCAAGGTCAAGCGACGTGCGTACCGTTTGGATATGTGCCTGTTCAACTGCTGTGGCATCCGCTTTGGCTGGGGAAGTGTGATCGGCATTGTACCAGCGTAAGTGATCAATCAGTATCAAGTTAACATGCTCTATATACTAACCATGTAACAGAATTGGTGATGTCATCGATACGTTCTTTGCATTGATGGTTCTGCGTACCTGCAGCCAAATCGAAGGTGGCTTGCCGGCTTCTCTTCGTGCCCGCATGATTCTCAACATCGCCATTGATTTCTGTGTTGGCCTTGTCCCCTTCGTGGGTGATGTTGTCGATGCCATATTCCGTGCCAACACCCGCAACGCTGCTCTACTCGAAGCTCATCTGCGTGAAGTTGGAAAGAAGAACTTACGTCAGAGTGGTGCGCCTATCCCAGACTTTGACCCGTCGGATCCTGGCGTCTTTGACCGTGATGGAGGCGAAGATCGTGACTACCGCCGCTCACCACCAAGACATCGAGGTGACGAGAGACAGCCGCGTAGGGAAGAGCCAATGCGTCCTGAACGCAGCTGGACTGGTAGACAGCGTGATCGCGATCTCGAGTCGGGGGAGCACCGGGAGCACACCCGTGAGAAGTCCACAGGCAGACACGGTTCCCGCAGGTGAATCTAGGCTGGCTATAGGCTCCAAACGCTGTTACGCCACTTCACGATAATATGGGTTTCATTTTCTTTTGTTCTCTTTTTCATGACTGTTCTGATTTTACATATATAGATATCTCGATACACTGAATCTTATTTTACTGTCACACACATATAACTAGCCTTCTTGACCGTGACATAGCCCAAATGTACTAAAGCGTACAGAGTGATAAGATAAAAAAACCAAGGCCGCTTTCAGCAAATTGACAAAATCAAATGAAAGATATTGCCATCGCGCCTCATAATCTATAGCGCACTTCAAACTATATTTCCCATTAACAGTTCAAAGTGGAGCCACCAGTTGTCTAGACCTCATGGATGGATAACCACGATGACGGGCAATATGGCCAATGTGGCGATAATATTCAGATACGTAGTCAGCAATTCTTAAAAGTCCTATGACTAGCGTGTTGGTATTAGTCTCTATGTCTACTTTAACAGAGTATGAAATCTCTCTTGGGTAGCCGCCATTTTGATTACGGAACTTCCTTTTTTCATTGTCTGCGTCCGAGCATTTCCAGTTCATCTACCTAGATATATATTTACTTTGTTCGTTTTACCATCATGAAGTGGTGTATCTCGCATTTGTTCTTTCCTTGGGTCCTTCGCACCATGGCCCAGGAAACCCGTCCGGTGATTCACGATCACGGACACTCGATCCATGGCCGCCGATTGGCCCAGTTCAACAGCACAAACCTGGCTATTTCCGCGGATCAAAGCGACGAGCTGATTGATAACGGCCTATTTGAGCGTCCGCAGTTCATCTACCTTCCTGACTCGGCCAAGAACACCAGTATTGCTGATCCAACCCAATGGGCCCTAGGCCAGGATAACGATGCCGTGCTGGCCTCGATTGCCGAGGTTCTGGCTAACCAGACGGAGTCACAGTCACTCAACAGCTCCGTCTCTGTTTCGCCTTCTAGCCCGGCTATAATGCTTGCCGGGCAGCGTGACGGCCGATCCAGTGGCTGTGGGAAAACCCCACGCCTGAGCAACGCCGTGGAGCACCGCATTTTCTCCGGTGGCCGTGACCGGTCATTCCACGTCCGCCTACCGCGCAACTACGACCCATACAAATCATACAAGCTCGTACTTGCGCTCCACGCCTTCCTCGGTAGCTCGAGCGATCTACAGCAGGGCTCGGGCGCATATCTGCCGTGGTACGGCCTACCCGCACAGGACGTCGACGACGACGCCATCTACGTAGCCCCCAACGGATCCGCGGGCATGTGGCTCAACGCCGGCGGCGACGATACAGCCTTCCTACGCCAAGTTATCCAGACCGTCGAGGCGCAGACGTGCATCGATCCGAGCCAACGCTATGTCGTCGGCTACAGCTTCGGCGCTGCTATGACCTACGCCTTAGCCTGCGAGATGGGCGATGAGCTGCGCGCCGTGGCCCTGTGGAGCGGAGCGCCTATTAGCGGCTGCTCTGGTCTTCGGCCCCAGCTCCCCGTGGCCTTTTATGGCCAGCATGGCATCCGTGATGGTGTCTTGCCCATTTCGATGGCTCGCGCTGTGCGGGATAGCTTCGTGGCTACCAATGGCTGCAAACGCCGTAGAGCCCAGACTCCGCGCCGGGGCTCGGGCCAGCACAAGATCACGGAGTATGAGTGCGATGAGGACAAGCCGGTTGTCTGGGTCGAGTTTGACGATGGCCATACCCAGCAGCCCGGTGCCAGAGCCGGTCGCAAGACTTGGGCGCCACAGTACACCTGGGAATTCTTCCAACGATTCTTCTAGGCGATGTTGGTCTTATTTTTCCATCACGATATTGTGAGCCCATAATCTCGCCTGTTTATCTCGTTCTTTTGATTTTCTATCGGAGCATCCATCATCTTACTTTACTCGGCAAGTCAAGTTTTGAATACCAAACACCGTCAGATATTTCCGTCTTGTATATTACTAATGAGTAGTATTACTCATGCTAGTTCACAGTATTGTATTTGCTGGCGTGATCCAGGACGATGAAGAAGGGGGGTGGTGTTGCAAATAGTAGCTACCAACAAGCGGTGAAGAAACCAGGCTTCAACTCCCCTTTCTCCCTAGTTTTCAGTGTGACGATAGCTGCATGTCTTGATATTCATGCATCTTTATCGGATTTAGTAGTCATGGCTTCTTCAAGGGGTTGACACTGAAGAAAAGAAAGAAATATTCTAGGTCAATTCTTTTCTTTTTCCTTTAAGTCCGGTTCAAGGAGATAATATTTCATAGCCGTTATGGTTTTTTTCTTCTTTTTTCTTTTTTCTTCTTTAATCTTGGAGCTATATAGCTATGAATATGTAAAAGAAACAACAAATAAAACAAGTAAAACAATAAACCGTAACAGAAACACAAGTAGAAACAATGAACAAACCATAAAAACAAATCAACAACACCACTCGTCACCAAGAAGTGCGATTGGTTCACCCTCCATCGTTAGCCACTTCTTCCTACGCCGCCATTCTCTCCCACCAATGCCTGTTTTTTTGAGAAATACTAGCAAGGCTTGCTGGTACATCAAGAAAAAGACCAAAGGGAACATCATCAACCTCTGGGACACATTGATTAACCACAATATCGACAAACTTAAAAATCACTATCGGTCTCTTGGGAAGACAGGAGTGAGTGACCTGAAACAGATGGAGGGTGGGAAGACATTGAAACTATTCAGCACTTGGTGTTGGACTGTGATATGTACAATTGCCTGAAATGAAATACCTCTCAGCTTACTACTGTGTATAAAAGCCGAACTCGCAGTTTTCAGGTATCCTTCCTATGATTTTATCTTCATTCGTATTTGATACTGTTGTTTTGATCTGATAAAAAACACTGGGTCCTTTTATCAATCTCCGAGAATTTATGGAGTCTTTGGTAAGAATTACCAACTCACCCGAGAACAAGCGTAATAGCCACTTATTTACTTGCTCAAAGCCCATTCTCTCCAAATGCATGTTTGGCCCCTTGCTTTGGCCTTCTCATCTGGAGTTATTTTCATTTGTTGTTCAAGCTAAAGGCAAGCGGATCTTTATCAATCAGCTCCGCCAAGCTTAGCGTGTAAAGTTCTAGAACCGTGAGAATGCCGGCTTCCAAAGATCTGATAAGCCACCACCTCCAAAACACTTAACAGCGAAGCATCCAAAGCAAAACGGCCACGGACATAACAGAGAAAGCGGGTCTTTCTTCTCCCTAGTAGATCCAAGAAAAAAAAGAAATACAATGTGGAGAAAAGCCTAGGAGAAATGCTGCCTGTTTTGTGCTAAGGGGGGGCGTTGAGTAATAAATAGAGGGGCATTTGTAAATAATGGAGGGGTATGTTATAGCTAAGGCAATCTCCTCAATAGTCTTCAGGTGGTCACGGCACGCTCCAGGGGACTAACCAATCAACTCATGAAGATGATAGACAGAGAGGCTTGTGATGTTAGAGTGCCGACTGACGCTGATAATTCAGTAGTAACATATCTAGGGGAAAATGAATGAACGAGCCAAGTTGCCATTGACCATCAACACCGACACAACAGCACGGGCCAGTGGCATATTTACTTGGAGCTGTCGTAAATTACTCAGACTAGATCCAAAACATGTATTGATTTCGAAGCCCGAGGTTAGACTTTTTGCCAGAAAGAAAGTCAACATGGTGGGGTGTAGTTTGCTAGAATAGACACAACGCGTTATTATTTTGTTGATTTTAATCGTGTTTCTGACTAGTGTGGGATGTTGAGCTGGCTCATAAATACATACACACCCTCCGATTCGGAACGGGCTGAATTATACATACATGTACTTAGCCTCAGTCAAACATTGTGATATATGGCTAAGCCAAGCAACGATTGGCTAGCATGGTGCTATGTTTAATATTAGGCAGCACAGATTCATTTGTATACAAATGTACGATATCAGCGTAAAGGTTTAGGACACGAGTGAAACTTTATAATTTGGTAAGACCGGCTCGTCTGGCAAGTCACGTACACAGATATCATTCTGTAGTTGCACATCATCGAGTCTTTCTCGGGTGTCGGAGTTGAGTCTTCAGGGTAACTACCAAACAAATCATAGACAACAGGCAACATCCCGCGCGCAAGATCGCGAAGGCGGAAGACACGCTTAGACAGGACGCGAAGTCCACTTAAAACCCTAGCTTTGACCGTGGGGCAGTTGCCTCCCTCGTTGCTGTGCCTGAGGAATGGAAACAAGCTTACCATCCATTATGTGGATCCCTGTGTCGCAGATTTTCGCGTAAAGTGGTTTCCATTATTTGCATCTATTTACTTGGCATCTTGATTTTGCTGTAGCAACATGACAAAGCCCTGCCATACTCTGTACACTGAAGAGATACTTTACACGTGGTGGGGCTTAGGTAATCTTTCTTTCCCTTTTCTGATGGAAATAGTTTGGCCGAATAATAGACCATATTGAATTTTTCTGCTCAGGCTTTCCCCTTTACTATCATCACATTATCGTCTGAGTTTCCTTACACTGCATTTTTCACATACATGATAACTGTAGTTGCATCGCCGTTCGTTAATTTCGTCGCATCACCCAACCAACACCTGTCGTTATTCCTTTCCTGTCTCGTCTAACAAGGAAGATATAAACCTCAAGACGACCCTGTCATATCGCCCGGGTCACTCTTGTCTCGTTGAATGGTCCGTTCACACATTCTAGTAAGTCGGCTCCGCTTGATATTGGGATTGATTTTTTGCCACTGGCCCTGTTCCTTCTCGCATGTACAGTAGTTATTTTACCCCTTCTGATTTTGAACCACCGAGACTGCGCGCTGTAGTTTGATATTGTACATATGTATATGTATATGTACATTATGTGTCCTGCATTCTCTGGTAGCAGTAGTCCCCGAAAATGGAACCGCTTGGTTAGTTAGTAGCCGCACTATCGAACGCTGTATCCCTTGCGTCTGGACCATGTCTAGTTGTATACCGGGTCTCTGGCGGACATGAATTAGCGTAGCAACCACACTTTGGCCCTTCTAAACAAACGGCCGACTATCTGATTATTTCTTCGTGTTAGACATCGTCATCTGCCAGTCGCAAAGCTGTTGCCCTGGGAGCCGGCAAGGCTGTAAAGTGCGCGCATCCCCAAGCGCTTGTGAGCAGAAAGCCGACAAGACAGAAATACCCTTTGTTGTTCAACTGCCCCAGCAACCGCGCCCTCTAGTCAAGGCACCCTGGATCACTACAAACCAGATCAGGCCTCTTATTCCTTGATTCGTACCAGTGTGCTTGAGAGCCCCAGTTGTACACCCCTGCCCTTGAATTGTTATTCTATTGAGCTCAGGTACTCTTTTTGTAATGTGCTGTTCATGCTGTCGCAGTAGCAGCAGAATATCACCCCCCCTAGACTGATACTAGTGGCACCCAATGCAGCAAGATCGGATCCTCAGATAAAAAAGTTTTGCTTCAAACCAGGAAGGAACCCTCTAAACGCGTGCACAACGCGTCCGAGCCCGCTCTTTCCTAACTGGGATACCAACGTCTAACCAGATATAAAGTGCCTACCTCTCGCGCCCTGGCATGTTCTTTCCCTCCTCGTCTTGTCTTCATCAACACCAACCTCCTCATATTCTCTATTCTCTGCCTTTGTTCCAAGCACATCATTAATCTTGGTCGTTCTAATCCTCATTATTTTGCTTGCAGACATTATCCATTTATCTGATCCAAAGTCTATTCTTTTCTTTGCTATACATTGATTAACCGTGTAGTCTCGTCTCTACAACAATCACATACATACACAATGGCCGTCAACGTCACTCCATCCAAGCAGGTATGTTCGCTACCATATACTCTGATAGACGTCCCAAGGACCATCTGACTACATATACACATGTGCTAACCTCTTGATTTCTGAATAGGCTGCTGCTGCCATTAGCGCTTTCTCCATAGACGAGCCCGTCAAGAAGCTGAGCTTGGACAACAAGAATAACAAGGCCCTTACTGAGGCTGATATTGCTGCTATGGACGATTCCACTACTGTCCAGGCCAAGAAGGCCGAGGAGTCCAAGAAGATTGTCGCTGCCATCAAGGACTTCGAGGCCAATGAGCCTCTCCTACAAGAGAACCCCAACCGCTTCGTCTTGTTCCCCATCAAGTACCATGAGGTAAGACCACACTACATGTCTCTCCATTTGTCTTCCCCGCGATGACGTAACATGCATGAACCCTAGCTCCGGTTATACCCCCGCAATATCGTGGCCTAGTCACTGACATTCATACCCTACAATAGATCTGGCAAATGTACAAGAAGGCTGAGGCCTCTTTCTGGACTGCTGAGGAGATTGATCTATCTAAGGATCTCCACGACTGGAACAACCGCCTGACCAAGGACGAGCAGTACTTCATCTCCCACATCCTGGCTTTCTTTGCCGCCTCTGATGGTATCGTCAATGAGAACCTGGTAGAGCGTTTCTCTGGTGAGGTCCAGATCCCCGAGGCTCGCTGCTTCTATGGCTTCCAGATCATGATGGAGAACATCCACTCCGAGACCTACTCCCTATTGATCGATACTTACATCAAGGAGCCTGCTCAGCGCACATACCTGTTCAACGCCATTGACACCATCCCCTGCATCCGTCGCAAGGCTGATTGGGCACTTAAGTGGATTTGCGACAGAGAATCCACCTTTGCCCAGCGTCTCATTGCTTTCGCTGCTGTCGAGGGTATCTTCTTCTCTGGTGCCTTTGCTTCTATCTTCTGGCTGCGCAAGCGTGGTCTGATGCCTGGTCTGACCTTTTCCAACGAGCTTATCTCTCGTGATGAGGGTCTGCATACCGATTTTGCTTGCTTATTGTTCTCGCACTTGAACAACCGTCCTAGCAAGGAACTGGTTGAAAAGATTATCACTGATGCTGTTGTCATCGAGAAGGAGTTTTTGACCGAGGCTCTTCCTTGCGGTTTGCTGGGCATGAACGCCGATCTGATGAAGCAGTACATTGAGTTCGTTGCTGACCGTCTCCTGGTTGCACTTGGCAACGACAAGGTGTACCGTGCCACAAACCCCTTCGACTTCATGGAGAACATTTCTCTGGGAGGCAAGACCAACTTCTTCGAGAAGCGTGTTGCCGACTACCAAAAGGCCGGTGTCCTAGCTTCGGCTAAGAAGATGACCGGTGAAGAGAACCCCGCTGCAGCTGACGATGCCTTTGCGTTTGATGAGGACTTTTGAACGGCTTCGCGCATTGTTTACTTGTCATGTAATCTTGCTTTTGGGTCATTGGTTTTCTTGTTCTAAATCCTCGTCGTTTGGCTAATTCTTGGGTTGCTGCTATGTCTTTCACACTTACACTTCGCATTAAGATTCCCCTTATTCTTTTTTTTCTTTTCATTTTTGGGCTGTATATTTTTGGGCGTTTGCTTGTGGGGTTATCTCTTGATGTCATGGATTTGTATTGGCTTTATCTGTTTTGTTATTAGTATGGGCTAGATTCTTTTCGAAAAAGGAAATCTAGCAATGGTCAATGTTTTCATGTCTTTTATGCTATTTACCTCAGGTTTATTAAACTTATTCTCTATTTATTTGTCTTGATCTTGTCCATGAGAAACCCTAAATATTGTAAATGGGGCAATTGACTACGGATAGTTTGTCTTGATATCAAGAGATGATTTATCCTTAGTATTTGCCTAGTATTAATCAATGATATAGTATATATCCGCTATATGCTTTACTACAATCTACGCAATGCGGAGTAAACCGCTATAAACCAAAAGATTTTGACCGTATGCTCAAGTTACATGTACTCATGCCATGGTGGTGCCTAAATTACAGCCACTACTTCCTAAAACACATACCGACCCCACCAATAATATCTAATTGTCAGTTGTACAATATTCACAATATTCCAACACAATAGACATAGACGTAACCAATAACCGAATGAACCATATCCCATCGCATTCCTCACTTATCTCTTCATTTATCCCATAGCGAAAAAGGGCATCCGATTTCTTTGTCGCCGAGGAAAGTCCAATAACGATCTATCTCGTTCAATTCTTTTACTGTCACAAACGAACCGACGCTCGCCTTCATTTTCGGATCTCTAACTAAACCATCGAAGCTAGAAGTTTTCTCAGACTCACTCAAGGTTATCTCGCATCTCGATATTTGTGCCTAGCTGGCTGAGATACTACTATCTCGCTTAAGAGAATCGAACAACGCACATATCTTTGGATATCATGGCCAAGGCGACGTACTACAAGACCAGTCAAGACTGGTTGGAGAGCTCTGCAGATCTTCTCCGCGCCCGTCCCTCCACCGTAAGTCTCTTTTTTGCAGCCCGAAAGCTATGTATACGCTAACCTTTTCTTTTGCTACTTTTGAATAAAGACCCGCATCACCACCAAATACTCCATCAAGAAACCTAAAGTGTCCTCCTCCAAATCGAAATCTACTACAACGGCACAAGCGGCTTCTACGACTACCTCTAGCGCAGCAACACCAGCTACAAAGCGCGCTTTTCTTACCCTCAAGACTTTTGACCCTACGTCGGGCGCCACCTTGAAATTCCGGACGACCAAGGCTGCTGAGGTCTCCCGCTTGATATCTGCTCTTGGTATGCTCGGTAGAGATATGGCAGGTCTGCCGCCGGTCTCGTTAAATACCGGTGCTTTAGGGGAACCGTTGGCGGCTTCAGGTGCGGCTGGTTCTACTGCTGGAGATAA
>RMBW01000093.1:0-121566 GCA_004009845.1 Davidsoniella eucalypti | reverse complement strand
GAGAGAAAGAAACTAAATAGAAAGATTTGGAGGACTTCATGGTGTAAACAAGTACCTTGTTCAAAAAGGGTCACATATTTATTATATACATGTACAATTATTCTTTAACACTAACTGTATCTGTAGTCTCCATCTGTGATGGCTCAGCATCAATATCTACAGAAAGTGTCGCCTCAGCAAAATCCTCGAGCTCTTCAGTGACCGTCTTTAGCTTCTCTTTAACCGCAATAGCACCCTCGAAGCCGACAATATGCCGAGCAGGTGGATTCTCATGACCGCCTATAGCCGCCAGCGCATGAACTGTCTCCATGACGAGCTTGTCCATGGCAGCCGACGGAATGCTTGGATATCGAGTGATCAGCTCCGGTTGTGGCGGGTTTATCTGGGTCTGGTTGCTCGAAGAAGCGGCTGCCGGTGAATCCGTTCTAGCCGTCATATGAGCTTGGGGTATACTGGTGTTGGGGTTTAGGTTAAGGACATTAGTCAGCATGTCCCTAATACGAGGCGCCGGGTTAGTATGGGCATCGTAGGCGGCCAATGGAGGCGCAAAAACTATCTTGTTGGTCAAAGACTGTATCTCTTTGTTAGGCTGTACGATGGTGAGCTTGATGTTAAAGGGGGCCACTTCATATGCCAGTGAGTCGCAGAACCCTTCTAGAGCCCATGTAGCCGCTGTATACATTGGCATTCCTGGCGTCCCAATATGCCCTCCTATGCTCGTGAGAACTAGAATATGGCCATTATGTTGGACTCTAAGATATGGAAGGGTTGCCTTGATGAAGTTGACTTGTGAGAAGAAGATAGACTCAAACTGATCTCGCACAAGATGCCGAGTGACGGGGGTAGTCGAAAGCTCTTCTACAGTTCCCACAACAGCTACTGAAGGTCAATATTGGAGCAACCAGGTAGTCAGCGATGAGAAGGGGATATACCTTCTGACTTGCAACACAAGAGGATGTCTATCTTCTTGAACACATGGATAGCCTCAGCAACTGCTGCGATACATTGGCCCATGTTGCGGCCATCGCAGCGGATTCCTCGCAGCCTGTCCTTCCAGCCCTCTCGATCCTTGCGGTCGCTTTTACACTCATCCACGAGCTCCCGGAACTCCATATTTCGCTCCTCATCCTCGATTTCTTGGGGCGGCAGACAGGCTACGACATAGTCGCCATGTGCAAGAAGAAGCCGGATAAGACGTATCTGAAGGGGCGAAAGAGCCGATGTCAGCAGCCAGGTTCGTGGAGAGTTGTGCGTTGCTGGAGGCTTTTGGTTAGTCTTTGTGTGGCATGTACGGCAAGATGAATCTTACGAAAAGCAGCAGTTGGCTGCAAAGCGGGATTAGAGTCTGGTCTTTGGTCATACATATCTAATATTCTCTTGATATCTGTCGTGTGTTAGCGCTCCCAGTGTTGTTGACCTCACTTCTTGTTTTCAGATCAGACATCGTTGTGGCAGACAAGGGTTACGGTACAGACCCTGCGACAATGAAGTACTGAGCACTGCTGTAAGCCGGGCAAAACTGCCCCTGATGTCTTGCTGTATTAAAGGCGGGAGCTCTGTAAATAGTCGTACTTTTAGTGGGGGAGCCACTAAGAGATGAGGCCT
Source organism: Davidsoniella eucalypti (assembly GCA_004009845.1). NCBI lineage: Eukaryota > Fungi > Ascomycota > Sordariomycetes > Microascales > Ceratocystidaceae > Davidsoniella > Davidsoniella eucalypti. The sequence goes on along the minus strand of RMBW01000093.1, from coordinate 119,961 downwards.
ATTCATTTGGATAAACAGATCCCATCCCACTGAAAGTCAAGGTTGTTAATGCTGTATCAATTGAGAGCGCTTCGATTTGAGCCGAGTTCAGCCTTGCAAAGTGCTGTTCATTGATCACTTGTCGCCAACTTTAGTATTTCCAGCACCACCTAAGCCGTCGGCCGCTTTTAGAGATTCATTCAAGTCTTTGCGTCGTTTTTTGGCGTCTTGGGACACCTGGAGGCTAATTGATGAGACAATCCCCGGCGATCGACTGCCCTAGCTTCTGGCAAACTGTCATATACAAACATCCCCTCCCCTACCCTGTAATTCTGCCTCCACTAGCAGCTCTCCGACAGCTCCTCTCCCCAACGCCAGCCAAGCTCGAAGCTTCGTTTCTCGACCTCTACTTGACGTCAGGACCTCTCCGACCCGAATCGCGCCCCCAAAGCCTCCGACGCCGCCCAATTCCACGCCGCCAACCAAACCGGCTCCATATCCGCCCTATATACTCTGTGTCGCCCGACCGCCCGGCAATGCGATCATGAACTCTCTCGATCCCATGCTGCCCTTCGCCCCGGCGCGGGTGCGAGCGCTGCTGCTCCCCTTGGGCCCAATCCGGAGTGAGCGCTTCGCATCTTTCGTCGAGCGCCTACAGGCCGAAAGCACTGTCCTCTTGAGAGATGTGACCGCCGACTCACGACCCAACCGCAGTAAGCCGCTGTCCCGACCAAGCTCTGCAGCCAATGGCTTGCCCATGTTGTCCTGCTGCTGTGTACCGTACTGACCAGGTATCGTGACTTCCCCATAGGCATGTTCTCGCCTCTGACGTACCCTGACGGCGCCATGTTCTATGAACTGCTTACCTACATGCCGCCCGCCTCGCATCTTTCGCTGTCGCCCTTCGACCTGTACCGCGAACCGCTTGCTATCTTGGCTATTGCTGATGCCACTGAGTTGACCCGGTCAACGTACAATGCTGGCGCTGCTGCCGCCAGCACCCCTACCATGCTTGCCGAGAAGAACATCCGAGCCTTGTACCAGGAGCTAGAAGGACTGCGCGACCAGTACCACAAAGCTCTCGTTCACCAGATTGTCCTCTTCGACCACGATGACTCTCCAGAAAAGCACATCCCGATTCCAGAGGGCATAGTCCCAATCCCCAACATAGAGAAAACGAGCCGGTCCGCACTAAAGACGGTCATGTGCGACTTATCGTCTACCCTGCTTGCAGAGATGAACACTCTTGCGAAGTCTATCGAGGGCTTGGGTTATATCGATTCGCCGGGACAACTCTCAGGCGTGACTCGAGGCCGCCCACCCGCCGATGATAACCGAAGAATATCTCAGTTCGCCTCTCTCACAAGCAGGTCCTCAGCAGGAGCCGAGGCACGGAGTCAGAGCCGCATGTCACTGCCCCCGTTAAGGCACAGTCTGACAGCAACTGGATCTACGCGAAGACCATCGACACCCGGACCCGGACCAGACGGTACAATCCTAGAAAGCGGACCGGATAGTGGCCGGTCAACGCCGGATTTCGGACCCCGGTCTCGAACGGCGACACCAGACGGCTTCCGATCTCCACCGCCAGACCGAGTCAGTGTCCAGGGCTTCGGATCTGGCGGCTTGAACGAGAAAATGCGCATGAAAGGCAAAAGTCGCGTGCAAGTCATCGTAGGCTCTATGTATCTCCAGAGTGGCCGCTGGCCGGATGCTTTGAAAGAGCTGGCCGAAGCCTCTGCGGCATTGCGTGGTGCAAATGATCATGTATGGAATGGCAAAGCTCTTGAGCTTATCCTTTGCTGCTTGTTTGCTCTTGGATGGGCCGGCCTAGAGTTTGCCGTGCCAAATGTTTGCATAGCAGTTCTTGATCGTGCGATACCAGAAGCAAAGCCAGATCCAAGCGACCCTGACCAGCCAAGGCATACAAGAGTACTCCAGGCTATGCTTCCCGAACTGTTAGATCGCATTCTTGGCTTTTACTCCCGCGTTTCCAGCGAGAAACTGCCCCAATTTCCCATGTCTGAGGCTATCATCCGCTCTTGTAAGATTATGAGTGCTCTTCACCATACTGATGGCATTCTTAACAAGGCCTGTTTCAATATATTAGTAGAAGGAAAATGGCCCAACAAGCAACTTACTACCTCTCCTCGCTTTACCATTACACCCACTCGCCAAAGTATTGTTGCTCTGCTGTTCAGGGCCTTCCCTTCTTCAACAGAGCTGTTGACTGTCGTAGACCGTGCTGCAATATTAAGTGGTATCTCGTTTGTCCTGGGCAAGATAGGTTTCCAGCGCAAGAAAGCAATGGTTGCCCGTGAGCTCATGTCAGTATTGATCAGTGGTCTGGTCGAGGCGCGAACACGTGGTGCGGCTGATGTTGGCATACATCCTGCTGCGGGCCTTGTCTCCTTGACTGGACCTGGAGCACACACCAAGGGCGCTACGCTGGAGCTGCAAGAAGAAGACGTTGAGCAAGGGATCGGTAATCTGCTAGACGTCATCTGCCGCAACTACGGTGTAATTGACTTTGAGATGCCCGCGAAGATGGGCGCGTCGACTGAACATTCCGAGGAGCTTGAAGCCATCGTATCTCGTGTCAGACGGCAATCTGCAGCACGACTTTATGGCTTCCCTGGAGTCAAACTTAACATTCTTCGAGCATGTATCAACTTTTGCGAGGCTTTACCTGACTTCCAGGGAGTGCTCAAATATTCCAGCGATCTCCTGAGAACAGCAGGCTCGGGAGTAGCACCTGGGCCTCGAGGAGACGATGCCTCCCCGATGATACCGCGTGAAGAGCAAGTAAGGCTGCTCTCCAACATCTCTAAAACATGCGACTTATCACGACGCCTAGGAATGAACGACATGGCCGCAGAGTATTGGGACGAGTTCCTGGTGCGTGGCATCAGTCTTGAGCCATTACCTGAGACCAAAGCCCCGGTTCAACATGCTAAGAGCATCATCCCGGGTGCTACCATCTCGCGGGCATCTCAAGACGTGAACCCGTTCATCTACAACCCCTTCTTGAAGAAAGACGAGAAACAGGCGCAACAGACGCTAGTTGCGATGGAACCTGCCACATTCAGAGTGACGCTACAAAATCCCTACGATATAGAAGTTGATATCGAGTCTATCTCGTTAGTAGGCGACGGCATCAAGTTTGTATCAAGTAAAGAACATGTAGTGGTCGGCTCGTACCGCACCCACGTTGCACGAATCGTGGGAATACCACAAGAAAGCGGTACTCTCAAAGTCACTGGAGTGATGATCAAGGTTCTTGGCTGCCGTGAACGTCTTTTTCCAATCTTCCACGAAAGATGGGCTCCTTCTCCCGAAGCCAAGATCAAGGCCATCGGCATGAAGTCTCTACAGCATAGCATCGAAACCGAGTCACAGGGCTCACCTCCATTAACATCAAACTCTTTGGACCTCAAGGTCATCCAAGCACAGCCAATTGTTGTCGTCAAGTCGACAACTCTCCCTCAGTCTTCCGTCATGATTCTAGAAGGCGAGAGGCAACGATTTGAAGTTACCTTACAAAACACATCCCAGAAAGTCCCAGTCGACTTTATTCTATTCTCATTTGACGACTCAACACAAGGGCCACTTCGGGCTGCGTTGCAGAACAGAGAGTCTACGCCTAGCGAGATGTATGAGTACGAGCTGATTCTAATGAAGAAGCAAGTACTGCGTATATCTAAGCGCCCAAGCGAAAAGCGATTCATTCCCCCTGGAGGCTGCGTCACATACGAGTTCGAGATTCTGGGTAAGCCCGGCCTTACTACAGCATCGATCCAAATCGACTATGCCAATCTCGGGGGCAGCCCAGACGACCTTGGCCCACAGTTCCATACACGCCGCATCAGCTTCCCTATCACAATTACAGTGAATGGCAGTGTTGAAATTGCCAAGTGTGATGTTATATCGCTGATGGGTGCTATTCCAGCCCCCTTCTGGTCTCATGTGCAGACCACACCCAAAGAGCACGACCGAACTTCTACATCACCGCCTTCTTTGATCTTGGGCGAAACAACACGGCCCGAAGATGTCAACTCAGAAAATTACTGTTTACTGTCTCTAGACTTGCGGAACTTGTGGCCTAGTAACATTCAGGTCACGGTGTCAGCAGGGGAACCTGTGTGCATCAACGAGTTCGTATTGCCTGGAAACACAGCTCGGGTAGTTTTGCCAATACGTCGCCTGTACATAGACGATCCCCACGCAGCCATTCCAGCCCTTAACCCCAACCGTAATCGGCAATTTGTGGTATCTGCCAGCAAAATCACCCCTGACACGGAACGAAATGTGCGCGAGGCTTTCTGGTACCGCGAGAAGATCTTGGATGGCTTAGCAGCAACGTGGAAAACAACCAGCGGTCCCCGGCACAGCGGTGTCGTCGAGCTTCGTGGCATCCGATTAACATCACGCATGATCGAGGCCGTCAAGATCGACGACGTGGGTATTGGTCTCTCGCTTGAAGACGCCCAAGGCAACGATACTGGTCGCATGATGGCAGTTGATGCCTTCTCGCAGATTCGCGTGCGTGTGACAAACCGCTCTGCTCATCCCATCTTCCCGCTTGTACGTCTGATGCCAACGCTCTGTCACCGGCCCGCGAACATCGCCATGGAAAGCACACGCAAGTTTGCTTGGAACGGAACATTGCAACGACGACTTCCGCTACTTGAGGCTAAATCTAGCAAGGATGTCGTGATCGGCTTCACGGCCCTATGCCGCGGCGAATTCGAGATCACGGCTACGGTGGAAGAAGCGATGATGTACGAGAGCGAACAGGACAAGGCTGAGCGCGAGCAAAGGAAGCAAGGGCGTGCCCGGGCCGACACCGAAACTCTAATGAGGGCGGCAGTGGCACTTGGTATCAAGGAACGGCGGATATGGCACACACGGCAACCATGTGTATTCACGGTCAAAGACGAGATTTAGGCGTCCATCAAGTGGCCACTACAAGATAAAGGCTAGGAAAGGCACGGGCTATGAATGAATGCTTCTATGGATTACACACAAAAAGTCATCTTTTGCGTCGAGGCAAGGCGTTGCTTACTTTACAGGATTGATACCATCTCTATACTTTCTCACATAACACTTAACTTCTCTAGGTTAACCCTAATATTACCCATATCTATTCTTTTACTGACTAGCGTCGGAAAAGTTCTTGTCACCGACGTCATTAATATGTAAAAAGTGTGATTCCAGCCGTCTTTTTGTACCCAATGGAAAGTCCAGTTATTCCACCTTATGTCAGGCCAGCGGCGAAGTTTTTCCTCGAATGCGTCCCGTTTGTCTTGTATCTTCTTACGTACTGACACTGTTAACACTGATCGAGCTCTGCAACCCTAATCCAACCCTGGAAAACATACGCTAACCAAATATTTTGGTAAGCTAAGCTATTCCGTCTGACTTACAAGAGACCCAGAGCTTTGTTTGACTGATGTGGATGATATAAAGCCGACTTTCCAGGACCAGCCATTTCTGGGCCGGCATCTCTCGAGAAGACATCAAAGGTCTTTTGGCCATCAAGAAAGTCGATTATCATTATATAACTGATCATGACATCATCGCCTACCATGGCTCGTCGCATTGTCTTCCTCGATGCCTATGACTCGTTCACTAACAACATCGTCGCGATGTTGAAGAGCATTTCTGGCGTGTCCGTGAGTGTCATCAAAGTCGACGCCCCGGAGCTATATGCCGAAGAGCGTACTCCCGAGCTATTCGCCAAGTTCCAGGAGGAACTCTCCCGCTTCGATGCCGTGGTGTGCGGACCTGGGCCTGGATCACCGGATAACGCTGCCGACGTAGGCCTCATGCGCTGGCTATGGGAACTCAGCGACCTGAGCAGCGCCGAGAAGCCCATGATTCCAGTTCTGGGCATTTGCCTTGGCTTCCAGAGTCTTTCGCGCCACTATGGCGGAAGCATTCGTCGGCTGCGGGGTGGGTTGCATGGAATGGTACGGCCGGTGATACACGGAGGACTTGCGTCCGAGGCTGAAAATGTTTCTGACGGGTTCTACGCAACACGCGATAATATATTCAACAACGTTTCCCAGTTTAAGGCTACGCTCTATCACAGTCTTTGCGTCTCGTCGGGACAGGACGATGTCCCCGAGACCGAGTGGCAAACTCAGAAGTGGAAGACGTTCGCCTGTGCCCCAGATCTGATTCCTCTTGCATGGCATGTGGAGGAACGCAGCGGCCAAATGCCCGAGCGCATTCTAATGGGCGTGAAGCATGCAACCAAGCCGCTATGGGGCCTGCAATACCACCCCGAGTCGGCATGTACAGAGGCTGAAAGTTCGAAAGCCGTCTCAAACTGGCTTCTTGCGGCCGAGCGCTGGAACAGCGAGAACAACCGCGCTGTGAAAGCAGAGGTAGAGCCGCAGGTTGCTACCGACTGTCTTATACCTAGCCACCTATCTGCCTTGGAAGCTTATAGAAAGCGGCAACAGGAAGCTTGTGAAAGCATCACCCCGTGTACTCCGGCAAAACTCGTGCGGCGGAGACTTCAGTTGCCACTCGGCGTCGAAGCACCCAATCTTCTCGAGATACTGCAGTCGCCGGCCGGAGACCAGATCGTCTTGGATTCGTCGAATCACAATGTCCCCCTGCCACCAAAGACCGCCGATGTCCGCGGCACGCATAGCATTATTGCCCTAGATGTCGAGCAGGCTATGCGGATCGAATACAGAGTTGGCGGACATTGCGCAGTTGCTTCATATCCACCAGAAACCGCAGGAGCTGAAAGACGACGCGAAACTATTCCTTTCAAAGGCCGCTTCGAAAACATCTGGCAGCTGTTGGCGGACATCCTCGCTAAAAGTCAGATCCCGCTCCCGGACGGCGATGCCGTGGGCCCGTTCTTGGGTGGCTTCATGGGCTACCTGACCTATGAGATGGGTCTGGAGAACATTGGCGTCAAACTCGGAAAGGAGGATAGAGGTCACGATAGACTAGATCTCTGTTTTGTCTGGGTCACGAAGAGTCTCGTCATCAACCACCGCCAGGGTCTTGTCGACATTCAGCACTTACAAGATACAGCTACCTCTTCTAGCACGTGGATAGAGTGGGCAACACAAACACTGCAAACGTCGACGTTGTGGGAGGCACAGGCCAAAAAAGGGGTTGCTACTACAAACGGTGCCGTCTCTCCTCCTATAACGACGATTCCATGTGAGGAATCACTCAGTAGACCCGGCGTCGTTGTCCCCTCTCAAACCCGCTATGCGGCTGCTGTTTCTGACTGCCAACAATACATTGCTGCCGGCGAGTCGTACGAACTCTGTTTGACAGACCAGACGACAATATTGCTACCGGTCACACCAGGTCGTAGTCCCGACGACTCTCGGTGGCAAATGTTCCGCTCGCTACGTCAACGACAGCCGGTGCCGTTCGGCTCGTACATTCGTCTTGGAGATGTCACGCTGATAAGTTCTTCGCCCGAGCGGTTCCTGAATACTAGCTCTAGCGGCCTTTGCACCATGCGGCCCATGAAAGGCACGATCCGCAAATCCGATGCAGTACAGACTGTCCAACAGGCAGAAAAACTGCTGCATATCCCCAAAGAAATTGCCGAGAATCTGATGATTGTAGATCTTGTCCGGCACGATCTACAGACCGTGTGTGCAGCCGGCGCCGTCGCACCGACTTATCTGATGAAAGTAGAAGAGTACGCTACTGTGTTCACTATGGTGACGATCATCGAGGCCCAGTTGCCGACTTCCGGTAACTATACGGGCCTGGATGCGCTAGCTGCTAGTTTCCCGCCTGGAAGCATGACCGGAGCCCCGAAGAAACGCAGTTGCAATATCCTCACGGACATTGAGCACGGTGTTGAGCGTAGCATGTATTCGGGTGTCGTTGGTTATATTGATGTTGCTGGCCAGGCAGACTGGAGCGTGACTATCCGTAGCTTGTTTAGCTGGGATGACGACGCAACCATCGACAAAGATACTGGCTCATGTTCAGAGCTTTGGAGAATCGGTGCTGGTGGTGCAGTGACTACTCTAAGCACGCCCGAAGGAGAAACAGAGGAGATGTACTTGAAGCTAGCTGGGCCGCTTGGGGCCCTGGAAGCTCTCAATTTGTAGGAATTCTACGGGAAATGGAGATAGGGACAGAAGGGAAAATATGAGAAAGTGTTACTACTATGGGCGTTTCATCACGGCTTAGATTTGGAGTTTTTTTTTTCTTTTCTTGGACAACATCAGTATGCTTAGCATGATATAGAGTCACCGACTTCAACAGTCATGTACCGACATCCTAGCATCCAAAAAATATGTATATTGATCAGATACTGCATATGCGACGTGTCGTAAGATACATTGTAAAACAACATATATGTATACTTCGTGAGATGGTAGCCAAACAAAACACATAATGCTGCAAAAAGACAATACGCAGATGTCAAATGAGCGCAACAGAAGACAAGAAAAGAGCAAAACTAACATGCTGTAGGAAAAAGAATAGAGTTACAGAGCTGAGCTGATGTGCGCATCATATGTGTTGAAGACTATAGATCAAAGATTCTTTGGAATAAGTAAGGGTCATGCCTCTGAACCCTTTATCGAGAAGCAATGACGTATGACGTAGAGACTCTCTAATATAGTGGCGTTTAGAAATCCTGATCCTCAGTAAAGAACATGCCAAAGCTGATGATAGTGCCGTAGATAAGCAGACCACCGATTATCGACATGATCATAGCCTCAATCTGGATTAGGCCAGCGTGAGCAAGAATGATAGGCAGAACTAATAAGAAGATCGCAAGTTAGAAGTTGTATAGTCAAAAGATGTGTTCAGAGGATGCTGTCGGATAACTTACTACCACCCATCACCACCAAGAAACCAGTCGCAAAGCGGCCAAGATCCAGAACAGCTGATGCCTCATTGTCGACAAAGTCGTCGGGGTTCGCGCAGTGTCCGCAGATCCAGTTTGGCAGCGGCGCCACAACATAGGTTGCTACAACTAGTAGCGGGTAGTAGACTTTGAATAGCGCGCAGGAAAGAATGACCAGAAGGAATCCTAGCGCAAGCACAAATGAAAGCGCAATGATGGTCTTGAGGCCGGCAGCAGTCATCTTGATTTTCTTTCTTGGAGAGGAGATCGTTCGCAGGTGTGTTTATCGGATGGAGAAGACGCTCGGCTTAGGCGTTCTTTCGACTACTATTGTGACTGAGATGCGTATAGATTCGCAGATCGATAGCAAATATCGTGATCGTGGTCGGGAAGTAATCGCTTGGGAATAGACCGAAGAACTGATGTCGTATGAAGGCGTGTAGACAGGCTGGTAGGTGTGGTGGTTTATTTGGGTTCGCGACAACTTAGCACAGAACTCGATATGGAAGAAAGCTCGGCTGAAGAGGCTCGGTGACTAGGGCCGTCAATGCCAGATATGTACGGAGCTAGAAAATTGAATGCGATTGGAAACGACGCTGAATATCGCAACAAAAAGTCTGATTGATTTTGGGCTGTTTCAACACGAAAGTTGGAGGTTTGCGTCGATTCATGTTGCGGCCGAGCCAAGCTTGCAGGTTGGATTTGGTAGGCGCTTGGACAGCTGCGTGTCACGTGACATGGGTTAGCAATGCTCGGAAGGGTTTATGCTTAGCATAGGTGCTGCCATATCGACTATCTTGGGTGCCGGCTTTAGATACGGCTGTAGCAAATAAAGACCGAATCATAGTGGGCTTGCTACTGGGTAAATAGTGAAGTGGATGATTCATATCCATCGTCAGCAACATTATACGTCTTGGGCTGCAAAGCTCCCTGACGAGGATAAGTAGAATCCCCGCGCTTATCACTGATAAGGACTAGCGCGGGCCGGGCATAGCGTAATGATGCGATGCACTTGTCCCACCTATTGTAGGCTTTATAGTGACTTAGTAACTGAATACAGCAGTCAAATAACTGCTACTGTTCTTACTGACTACCCCGGTCGCCCAAAAATGGCCCGCTCATCAAAACAAAGGTCAACGAAAGCTCAAGCTGCCTAGCCTTGAGATTTTGGTGCTCGATTGACGACCACTTGACGACAGCCTTGAAAGCAAGCACCTGCCACTTCAACTCTCAATCCAACCCACTACAGAAGCATTTTCGAGCTCAACCAACAACCACGCGCCAGATTGATTTCCTGGGCTATTTGAATTGATTTGCAGTTATACAGCTCTGCTTCGTTCCACACAGACCCATCTCGTCTTCTTTCTCTATAGTTATAGCCTTGCTTCTCTCAGCTACGATCCCCGCGGCCTGCAACCACTACAACTTCAACTCATAACGGTCAAACCTACGACGACAACATGTTCCGCAATAACTACGACAACGACACTGTCACCTTGTACGTCCGGATACACCCCGCTTAGCATTAGCTATTCGATCGCTTCAGAGCTACAGCAATTGTTTTGAAGATAGATAGCTTGGCTCAGAACCTTTCTTCTTGCCTGCAGGCAGTGCACTAACGTCAATTGCCTTCTATAGCTCGCCGCAGGGCCGTATCTTCCAGATCGAATATGCCACCGAGGCAGTAAAGCAGGGTTCCGTTGTTGTTGGTCTGACCAGCAAGACACACGCTGTTTTGTGCGCCGTCAAGGTACGAATTACGTCTCTTCTAACCCCCACCATGCCACCCATGATGATCAAGGAAGCTAACACTCGAGTCTTTACCCTCTATAGCGCAATGCCGAAGAACTCTCCTCATACCAAAAGAAGCTTTTCACAATTGACGAGCACCTCGGTGTTGCCATTGCCGGTCTAACCTCAGATGCCCGTGTACTTTCCAACTTCATGAAGAATCAGTGCCTCAGCTACCGCTTCACAATGAACCGCGCTCTGCAGGTCGGTGACATCGTAAGTGAAATCAGCGAAAAGGCACAGTTCAACACCCAGCACTACGGCAAGCGTCCCTATGGTGTTGGTCTACTAGTTGCCGGTGTCGATGCGGAAGGCCCGCATCTATTCGAGTTCCAGCCTAGTGGCATGACTGAAGAGGTTGTCGCGTTCGCCATTGGCGCGCGCTCTCAGATGGCCCGGACATACCTAGAGCGCAACCTGACCAAGTTTGCCGACTGCGATCGTGATCAGCTCATCGAACACGGTCTCCAGGCGCTAAAGGAATCCCTAGTGCAAGATCGTGAGCTGACAGTCGATAACCTGAGCATTGGCTTCGTTGGCTGCGGTGGCCCCAAGAACAAGGTTACCGAGCCATTCAAGGTGTACGATGAACAGGCAGTCAAGCCGTGGTTGGACCGTCTCGCGGAGGCTGAACAAGAGGAAGAGGAGGCTCCGGCGGGGGTGTATGTTGACACTATGGACACGAGCAGTTAAGTTAAAAGAAATTCAACAACTGCGGGCTAAGCAAGAGAACGAATGCATAAATGATACAATGACATTGCCAGCAACCGATATTATATTGCTACCTATCTTAATGCCATCAATTTGTGAATGTTGGGCTTTGAACAAACACCGCAAATTGACGAGATTGTAATGATTAATGTGAAATTCTGTATATTATAAAAATGGCAAATAGTAGTCTAATTGTATATATCTTGAATTAAAGTATGCAGGAATGGGGTCATCAGTCATAACACCTCCGCCTCTAGCCTGGCACAAGCCTTCTTGCAAGTGCGGTTATAACCATAGAGGAAACTCATATGGTGTAGACCAATTCAGTCCATAGTCTACTCCTTGCCCCATTGTAGATTGAAAGTAGACTTGGACTGTTTATAGTTCTTGAGCTCTTCGATAGCGCCCTCGGCATCCGTAGCCGTAGCAATGATGCTCACATTATCGCCCTTGATGAAGCCAGCACCGTGGGCGTTTTTAACCCAGTCGATCAAGCCATCGTAGAAGCCATTGATGTTGAGCAACACGATACCGTTGGTGTGGATGCCTAGCTGATTCCAAGTGACGGTCTCGAAGACCTCTTCTAAAGTACCATAACCGCCAGCTAGCGCTATAAAACCAGAGCCGGGTCCGCCGGCAAAGACTTCCTGGGCCATCAGCCGCTTGCGCGTGTGCATGTCTGGTACGATAGTAGTGCGGCCATAGACGTTTTCGGTCGGCACGAAAACGTCGTCTGTGGTTTTCGTGGCATACGTGTCGTCTCGTTCATAGTGAATGAGAGCCTCTGGGATGATACCATGCACGGAGTCCGGACCCTTGAGTGCGACCAGAGTCTTGGCAACTTCGCCCATCAGACCGACAGTGCCGCCGCCATAGACTGTAGAGACGATAGAGTTATTATAAACAGCCGGACTTGGTGGATGGGATGATGTTTATGGGGAAACTTACCTAGGTCGATGTCGTGCTGGGCCATGGCCCGAGCTAATGCCTGTGCAGCCTCAACATGAGCGGGATCTGTGCCGGGCGATGAGCCGCAATATACACAAATCTTGGTACGAGGGGCAACTTCAGTAGCGGTCATGGTGTATATAGAGCCAATGTCGAAGATGGTGAATTGGTTGGAAAAAAGAAAAACCGAGAAAAAGGTGATGAGATGCGAGATATATTTATATATCGGAAATCAGGGCCTTTGTTAAGAATTGGTCTGGAGTACCAAGACAACAAAGTGTACAATTACTCTACGCAGTCGGACTATGAAGGAATATTGAAGAAGTCTTGGTGGGGTTTGTTTTAACTAGTTAATTCATATTCCTAAGACAGAGATCTTTTCGGGCCACTACAAGTTTCAAGGGATGCAAATACTTTGAAAAGGTTGAAAATAGTTTACTCCAGCAAAAAAAATAGCTTAGGCCGAACCTTACTAAGAAAAGCTTGGTAGGTTCAAATCAAGATTGGAAGTTTTATCCGAAGTACTTGTTGACAAGTAGTCCAAGCGGATATAGGAGTTGTTGTGTTTATCGCCCCCAGGTCTTCCGAATCATGATGAGGACTTGATGGTATCGAGGGACATAACAATAACAATTATGATAAAATCAGAGCTCTAAACCCCCAAAATAAAAGCTCTAAATATATTAAATATAAATAGAAACTATAAACAACTCAAACCCAACCCGATTTTCAATAAGGAAGATAGAAGGTTGGTTGATTCCATACATGGAATAAGCTGAATATATACTTATAAGATATATAAATGAACCCCATACGAAAATGGGATTACTACCAATATGTATCTTTCAAAAATCTTATCACGACTAATAGTCAGTATCGTTCAATACCAAGCTGTATGCCAATGAGAATATTTCATACTACAGACTGTCTAATGCATCGAGCCTTACACTAGAATAGCCTGGTAAATTTGGACTACACAGAACTGTTTCCCATAGAATATATCTTCTGGTGATGTGGTCTTGCATAGTAGTTGGATTGTTATGTGTCACCATCTCATTAGATCGTATTCTCACTAGTATGCCATGTTATAGATAAAAAGTAAGGAAACGATCTAAGCAAGCAATATACGGCACGGGATCTTGATGGAAAAGATGTTTAAATGGGCATCACATATATACGGCATCATTCACGGCTAGGATATTACGCAATATTGAAAAACATGAGCATTCATACTAAAAAGAGTACTACCTTTCATACGCCTCAAAAAAGGATTGCATCGATAATTCATAATCTCGTTTGAATTCTCAAGTAGAGATGAATCTTTGAATCATACAGGTATAGCGCAAAGTAAACAATTATATGATTCATAACTATATAGGGAAGATAGGATACAATAGAGCAGATAATTGTGCATGTTGATATACAAGAGTTCTATAGCACCTAAACATCGAAAAACGTATACAAAACAACTTCGGATCTTTAATGGTTATGCATCCTATATGATAAAAAGATCGGCATCTTACGTCTCGCTCATTATATCAAGCTCAGTGTAGTATCGTCGTTGATTTTCGCGCATGCATCGACTGTTGCCTCGCCACCTACGACATTACCTCCACGGATAACAATCTAGTGAAATAGAACACGTTAGTCATACATTCAATAATCATAAAACTTGGAATTTGCTTACCTCGCCTTCGATCTTGTAGTCCTTGTTAATGAACTTGCCCTTGTCGCGGAGCCAGAGCTCCAGACTGGCTGCCGGCGCACCAAAGTGGGCAGACATTCCATCCTGTACTCTATAGTCATACCATAGAGACTGGGCAATAGAACCCACTGCCTTGGACGTAATCAGAGCATGCACGATGCGGGCACCGGTCAACGAACGCAGTTCAGAGACGGTCTTGCTAGTCAAAAGAGGCTTATCACCCGCCTTCTCGGCAATATATATCACACGCGGGGTAGAACCTTCCTTGCCTAGGCCTGGGATACCGGTACTCTCGAAGCCAGACAAAGGACCACTCTGGCCAGGCCAGATACCAAAGTTCTCAAGTTTACGCAGACGAAGCTGGTGAGCCCACTTGCTAGCGAGCGATGATTGCACGGCGTTTAGTTTATCAGCGTGGTAGGTCAGAGCCTGTTCGACCGTAGCAACGACGATAGTGGCGGGAACACCCTGTGTGGCCAATTCCAAGCTAGCATCCTTTCCAGAAACAGAGTTCAGTGCAACATTAGCATTGCTGAACAGCGCTACGAGAGTAAGAACGAGAGTAAATTGGTTGCTCAAGGACTCAGCAGGAACAAATGTATCCTTGGGGCTGAATGTCTCGGAAGAGGGGATAGCAACTAGTTGAGAAGACATAGCAGCGATAAATTGCTTCTGGTTAACAGCAATCATGTCATCAGACTTGGCACCGAAGAAAACAAGACCACCAGGGGTAGTAGCAGTGTCAGTCGAAAGCTCGGGCGCTTTAGCACTCTTGCTGACTATGTCAGTCCATGTAGAAACAGTGACGCCGGTAGCAGCGCTGTCAGGCAGCTTGTTCCAGTCCATAGAACTAGTACCCTCATCAACAACCCAGATAATCTGGCGAAGAGCCTTGTACGACTCGGAAATGGTGTCGAAGGGAAACACGCCAGGAGCAGACACGACGGTATCAGCAGCAGAGCGACGAAGCATGGCCACAAGCTCCGAAGGTGGCACATTGTAGGGAATCAAAATGACAGTCAGGTTAGGGAAGAAAGAGCACGCAAAGATCGTGAGGAGAGTCTCGATCGAGTTGGGCAGGTATACAGCAACACGGATGCCACCGTTTTGGGCGATGTGGTCTCCGATAAGAGCAATCTGACGAGTAAGTGCATCTGCAGAAGATAAGGGTTAGCCTATGTAGTTAGGGAGAGATAGAGATGGCGTTTTAGGCCAAAACGAAGGATAGACATACCAGTGTCGTGAACTTCGATCTTTTCGACTCCGTGGACAGTTGAGATTTTGCTTTTTTCGCCCTTATCAGAGCCCTTGCCAAACTTGCGCCAGACGTCACGGATATCTCCATCTCTACCGCGAGAGAACTTGGCAGCGGTTTCGTCGACGATATCAAGACCCTTAGCTAGGCCATTGAATCCCAGTGCCGCAGCCCTATATATGGCCGATTCACGGGGGTTCCGCATCTCCGTACGCGAGGCCTGTCGGGCAAGCTGCAATGGATGCAGTTCGGAATCGTAGGTCCAAACCGATGAGACGATCCAGAGACTGAGCAAGAGGATCGTCAGCAGCGTGCTGGATAGCGACCATTGGTCAACGCCATTCTGCGCCCACATCTTCAATATGACGACTACGCGCGAAGTGAAGCTAATCTCGTCCATATTCGGGACAGCGTCGGCGGGATCCATGATGGAAAAGTCGTCTAGAGCAGAACCTTGTGGTGGGTTTCGTAAGGATATGCTCGATCGACTAACGGAGGTAGTTTGGTTATTGTTGTGCAAGAAATACACTAAGTCGAGGGCAGTGAAGTGGTCGGAATTATCGCCAACTCGAACAGTGGTTAAGTGTGCCTCCAAAAGTCCGATGGGCGCAAACAAGCCAGTAAAAATGCCACTAGAAATAGCTGTCTAGCTAATCCGTAGTGTCTGCGGGGATCTTTAGCCAGGCAACCGATAAACAAGAATGGCTGAAGGCGTTGGAAATTGCGCCGTGGCTTGGGCTGAAGCTGTGCTGATGAAATGTGCTTTGGGAATGGTTGGGTTGGGCAAAGATAAAAGTGCCAGCTCGTCGAAGTTGGCAGAGGCTTGTTGATGTCCAAGATATACCGAGAACTTCGAACCTTAGGGTATACGTTGCCATCTGAGATCGGGCCACTGCGCCGCTGGGCCACTCCGTCTAACACTTCGAAAATAGCACTGACGCCAATCTCAAACACTGTCCCATTGGCCCCAACTGTGATACAAGTGGGGCTACGTTATTTCGAGCCAAAAGTCGCCTCTGAACTTATACATTTACTTGATCCTATACACCTAACGTACATATGTATATCGTATTTAGATGTGAAATAACACCCGCCAGAACCTCGAGGAGTATAGCTGCCGAATGTCACAATTGTTTGGTACAGCGGGTTGCAGGCTGTAGCTGCAATACATACTTGACGTTACAATAATACATCATGGAAGCATGGAAACTATTGGTATGGCAAAGAAGCGTTGCTATGTTTATTATGACTTCTCTGTTCTACGGTCCTAAGATATCCCTGAAACTAAAATATGACTATGTGATGCCACATTTATCAAATAATCAGACAATTTGAGAGGCTTCCAGCGGCCAACCTTCAATGGCCAATAAATGCATGTGCCACCACTACCAGCAAGCGTCTGGAATCGCTATGGCCCGACAAATGGCTCTGGTAGTAAGTAACATGAAAATTATCCTAGAAAAAACCCATACTTCCCACTAGACTAACACAAGCTCAATTACAGAAAAGCAGACATAAATACAGCCAAAGAATTAAACAAAAAATTATGAATATGTTAAAAAGGCTGCACTGCCCGCAAAATGTGAAGATCCATAACTAGAAAGCGCGTTATCTGTGGCGATGAGATAGGATCAAGCAGTGTTCAGTAGCAGATATCTCTGCCAGACAGGACTCCGATGGCCCATAGAACGATAGCCACACAATTGTTTTCGCCTAATCCCCAGATATGTCTTGTATAGAGCTTAAGTCGTGTATGTTTGTGATCATGGCTATTGTAGCCCCGTTTTCTATGTCAAGACAGGAACGCTCGCAAGTTTCGCAAATGTAATCCCAACTCTGACCCGGAAATGATATGGCCCGAAGCATGTAAAAGAAAATTGAAAAAGACTTCAGACCGTGAGAAAACAAACTGCTCTTTTTGGGTCCCATAGGAACCGAGAAATCAACTTTTGTCTAATATTGCGTCAATTTGGTTGTGCGAAAACCCCATGACCCGCCACCTCTATCGTTGAAAGCAACCAAATGCTTCCGTGGTTTGGAAGACACGACCATGACTAAAACTCGAGATGTAAAAGTGCAAGGAACCAACAGGCTAAATAACCCCATCTTGTCTCGCCTTACCGTGCTCTCCACGCCCGCTGTAGGATCTTCAAAAAAAAACAAATATCTAGTAGCCAATATTGGTCTGGCCACCGATCCTCTATCAGGCGCATCAAGCGTAATCGTCGTAAAAGTGCAAATGCCATGTCATAATCGTGTCCCAGCCGATCTAAAAGGGTATAAAGCATGGGAGTGAAGAAAAACACCAGAGGATATCAAAAAGAAAAGACCCTTCTATCATGATCCGTATCATGTGTCGTTCATGTGCTCAAACCCCCAAAGAAATGTCCGTCCAAATTTCGAGTCATGGAAACCGTTCGCTATGAGATATCCATGGGAATGACGAGAATGTAACAAAATGTGAAAGAAAAGATAAACCAAGATAACGAGAAAAAGAAAACGTGATAACAAAAACGAAAGAATGCAGAAAGAGAAAAAAAGAAAAAAAGAAAGGAAAAAAACGCCATCCGTGACAGATCCTTATCCATGATTGCCTTTTGAAATGCTCTAATGGCGAAGCAAATAAGAAGTTCCCGGAATATTGTCCCCAACAAGCCCCTACCATCGTACAGAATATGTCTCTCAGAGTCAGACTTGGATGAACATATTTTGGGTAGATGAAGTAGGACATGGGTGGATTGAGCAGGTGAGCGTACGCCTGTTCAATCTAAAGGTGGTGGAAAGTTTACCACCAACCGCCCTGCTGGCCACCGGGGTTGCCATAGCTGCCACTACCGCCGCCGCCGCCGCCACCACCATTGCCATAACCACCGTAGCCGGCGCCGCCGCCGCTGCCGCCGCCGCCATAGCCACCAGAGTTGCCATTGAAGCCGCCGCCGGAGCCGCCACCAGAGCCACCAAAGCCGCCACCAGAGCCGCCACCTCCGTTGTTGAACTTGCGGAAATCGCGGTTAGCACCTTGGCCACGGGCACCGCCACCGCGAGAGCGACCGCCACGGCCACCACCACCACCACCGTAAGAAGATTCACGGGCGATGGTCTCCAGGAAGGCAGGAACCTCCTGGTTGGCCTCCTTGAGAAGATCAAGGAGCTCACGGACGATACCACGGTTACCACGGTTGAAGAAAGCAGTTGCTTCACCAGTGTTACCAGCACGGCCGGTACGACCGATACGGTGAACATAGTCGTCAACATCAGTAGGCAGATCATAGTTGACGACGTGGGTGACATTAGGAATATCCAAACCACGAGCGGCAACAGCGGTAGCAACCAAAATAGGGCAGCGGCCGTTACGGAAGTACTCCAGGGCACGCTCACGCTCACGCTGGGTGCGATCACCGTGAATAGAAGTAGCGGGGAAGTTTTGGTTTATCAGGAAGTCAGATAGCGAGTCAGCCATGCGCTTAGTCTCAACGAAAATGAGAGTAAGACCACCAGCCTTAGTGTGAAGGATATCAAGAAGAACAGAGCGCTTGTCAACATCCTCAACGTACTCAACCTTCTGGGTGATGTTCTCGGAAGTAGAACCAACACGACCGACCGACAGGAAGATGTAATCCTTCAGGAAATCGCGGGCCAGAACCTGGATGTCACGGGGGAAGGTGGCAGAAAACATGAGGGCCTGGCGGTTTTCAACAGAAGGCATATCCTCCTCGTCCACAATGCGGCGAATCTGGGGCTCGAAACCCATGTCAAGCATGCGATCAGCCTCGTCAAGAACCAGGTACTTGATGTTCTGGAGCGAAATACGGCCACGCTCGATCAGATCGATCAGACGGCCAGGAGTGGCAACGAGCAGATCGCAACCGCGCTCAATTTGACGCAGCTGAGAGCCAATATCGGCACCACCGTACACGACACAAGGACGAACCCACGAGCGGTAAGCAAACTTGCGAGACTCCTCGTAGATCTGAGAAACCAGCTCACGGGTGGGAGCCAGAATCAAAGATGTGGGGTAGGCCTTACGCTGGCGGCCAAAGCCACCGGCACCGGCAGGAAGAGACGAGGGGCCGTGGATGAAGGCCTGGGAAAGAATGGGGAACAGGAAGCCACCAGTCTTACCCGAACCAGTCTGGGCACAGGCCATCAGATCACGTCCACCCATAACGATAGGGATCGAGTATTTTTGAACAGGGGTGGGGACCTTGTAGCGCGAGAGCTCAATGTTGCGGATGAGGTGCTCCTCCAGAGGGGGGATGCTGAAGGTCAGGACAGGATCGGGAACATTCTGTCCGGAAACTTCGACAGGAATATCATCGTACTTCTCGAAGTTGATACCGGTGTGCTGCTTAGACGGATCGTCGGGGGTACCGAACAACTCGCGCTCAACACGGGGATTGGCAGGGCCAGCGATGTGCTTGCCATCGCGCCATTCACCATCACCGGAACCACGGTTAGAGCTAGCCGGGGCACCAGCATCACCACCGGTAGAGGCACGGTTGTTGTAGTTGCTGTTACCACCACGGTTGTTGTTCCAGCCACCACGGCCACCACCACGGCTGCCAGAGTTGCCTTCACTATAACCGCCGCGCTGGCCACCATCGCTCTGGGGGCGGTTGCTATACAAGAGTTAGTTAAGGTTTCGAAATAGAATATAGTTATGCATGTGAGTAGACTTACCCAGAACCTCCACCGGTGTGTTTACGCATGTGGGGAGGGACATAAGAGCGGCCACCATTCTGGTGGTTGTTATGGTGAGCAGGTTGCTGCTGCTGCTGCTGCTGTTGCTGCTGCTGAGCGGGTTGCGCAGGCTGTCCACCCTCGGCGAGGGAAAGACTACCCATGTTAAGCTGTTCAGCCATATTGAAGGTTATATTTCAGGTCGGTGAAGGTTCGTGATTGTTATTTCAAGACCCCGCGTTGAAGGTATGTGAAAACTCGGAATGTAGAAAGCAAGCCAGGTTGCACCTAACAGGCGAGTAATTAGAATATTTGAGGTTGGAAGATGTTTAAGAAGAGCGAACCGAGAAGATACTGGCGCGCTTCAAAACCAAAAAGAGTGTGGTAGAAGACAAAAAAAGAAAAGACGTCTCGCGTGGTTCCTCTAGAAGAACAAGGAAATAATGTGGAAGGAAAGACAAAATGTATCCAGTCCGAACACAAGAAGATGGAATAGAAGAAGATGGATGATCCCTTTTCCTCAAAAGTGAAAAAGGTGGTGTGAAGGGGGGAGGATGGAGGAGGGAGAAAAATTTCAAGAAAAGGTTTCTGAAGGAAGAGGAGGATATGTGGAAACATAAATAAGAGAGCACCTGTCTAGCACGCAAGTGCCACTACGCCCACATATGTACGCACTAAAAAAAAATTAGTGGCCCCCAGCTCTTGCAGCCAAACACAACGCAGCCTAAGCCATGCTAACAAACGTACATGTACATACATTATGTTGCCACTATCAACCGAAATTTTCATTGCCTTAGCCTCTCCATGTCCTCTAGTTTCTTCATGATGGCAAATCGCGGACAAAATTTATAATGCTATAGCAATTATTTCTCATGTAGCTCGCAGTCCCGAATTTACCATTGTTTTCCATTCAAGCCGTCAAATTGATCACTCTACGCTAGTCTACCAACAGGCAACATATTCAAACTTGAAGGCGGTGAAGAGCTACGAAAACAAAAACAAAAACACAAGAAATAATAATCATAACAACAACAGTAGCAATAACATGAAAAGGAGCAGTAACGAAATGAAAAACAGTAAGAATAATAACTAGCTACCGCTTTTTTTTTCTTTTTTACTTCCCTCAATGTACTATTCATCATGCTATGTATCTATCTAGCTATTCTTCGATTGGTAGTATCTCTGATAGTTTGCATCCCTTTGCAACTGCACCAAGTGAACACGACATAGACAACAAAAACAACAACATGGGTATTAGCTTTCAGCTTAGTGTTGTTTGTTAACATGGATGTTGAAGACCCGCAAACAGTCAACAGCCACAATAATCACAGTGCATTGATAAGGAATAGTTGCGATTTTTTTTTTCAAGTGCAGTTAATACTTTTCAACCAATTTCCCCACTACAGGATAATTCAAATCACCAAGCCCAATAGCTATCATGTATTTGTATGCGCCATTTCTCAATACGCTAGTAGTTACAGCAAGACTTTTTTTCTCTAATTCTTTCAGCGCTTTTACAGATGTATACAACTGTAGTCTTTCTTGAGTATCATCCGATATCATACATATACAAATATTTAATTACATAGAAAGAATGAAACACGACTCTGTGAAAGCCAAGATACGTGAGGGACACTCTTTTAGGCGCAGACCCAAAAAAAAATAACGGCACAGTATGTCTGCCGGCAAAGAAGCAACTCTATCTGTGAATTCAACCCCAGGACAAAGCCTTGAACCGATACATAAAGTATCATAATTCTAAATTAAGAAACTGTCGGTACTCCGCTATTGATGGTGGTGCTGCTGATAGGTACACGTTGAGATGTTTTTGCCACGTCGTAGCAACGTACGGCTTGACAACTGTTTATAAGTTATCATGTTATCATGAGTAGATACTATTTATTATCTTTAGAAAAATAAAATTAATATGGTCTCATAACTACACTATTTATTTATTTAACATTTTTCTTTATGTGAGTCACGTGGATCCGACCCTAGTGAATAGTTAGACGTTGATAAACCCTAATGCTTCTCCCATAATGGGAGGTCCAAAAAAAAAAAGAAGAAGAAGAAAAAGAAGAAAAAAAAGACAGAAAACAATAACAAAAAGAGCCGAAGATGTTGCCCTCTAAGTGTGAATCTATAAGCAGCGGAGATGAGGCTCGGGAGACCAGCGGTCGTCCCTCGAGAGGGAAAAAAACGGGCTCAAGGCCTCACAAAACGGTGCATCATAAACTAAATCAATACATGCGAGAGAATGGACAGCGACATTGGTGAGTACGTATTATGCTCTGAAAAATACGGCACTAAGGTTAAATATAGAAACATGCCACTAATCCAGGATCTTGATCCGATTAAAGATTTCAACTTAGACCCTGAAACGTTCACAAAGAGAGGTTGCTTTCTAATGGATAAAACCGAATTCAACCTCATTTCATAGTAACCTTAGCCTATCGTTGGTTGCTCCAACAAGCCGCGCCTGCATGATGTGCTAGCCGCCGACCTCTGGCCAACATTTGGAAACCTGCTTTGATATGTCATTGGCAGTTGCTAATAAACCTTGACTGCCGACTTATCTGTTTGGGCAAGCGCTTGGAGCTCTTTAGGACAGTATGACAATAGCGCTGTAAACCTTTCAATGTCCTTTTCAATGGAAGTCACAAACGATGTATTTATGGACTTGGAAGCCCTATTCTGGAACCAAGTCTTTACTTGGCCTTTTCATCAACATTGAACATCATGAGTGACACAACAAAACTCGAGTGGAAGGGCAGTGTGAAGGGACATTTCGAAAGGTGTCTCACAAGTATGTAACTATCCATATTGTGATTCTAGAGTTCGTGCAGCTCCGTGTATCTTACTTATTAACTTTCTGCTAGATCCCGGGTTCTATTCCTACTTCGTCAGTTTCACTACTGTCGTACTATCAAGTAGGTTTTGGTGTCCATCTAACGTTGATTAGAAGAAGATGAAATTGGCTAACGAGCATGAATCAATCAAATAGTCGTGTTGATATTGGCACCCAGCACTTTCATGATTGATATTGAAAATGCCGAGCTGGGCCAGTCAGTCAAGGTTGGGTATATTAGTTAGTTTCTAATCTATCCATCAGTCATATAGAGAGTACTGGGATTATCATGGCTGACATCTACATATAGGATACTGCATGAAATCATCTGATGCTTCATATTGCAAATGGCATGCTACAGCAAGCGATCACATGCTAAGCACCAACACCACCAACACCACCAACAACTCGACCGAAAGTATAGATTCGTTAGTCGACATTGCCTCATCTTTCCAGAGTCCGGTAATGATCACGGTATTCGCAGCTAGTATCCTGTCCAGCCTAGTCTTGTGTGCTACAGTCACAGCCATCACGATATGGCCTTCAAAGGCTGTAATGAACCCAAGCCGCCTGCAGGAGATTCATCCGGTTCACCGAGATAAGGTTCCGTTTTTGATTTTAACTAGACGGAGTATCTCAAATTTCGCACAGGCTTGTGGTTTCTTTGCTTCGGCATGCTGGGGTGCCTTGGCTATTGGTACATTCCTCACCTTTGAAATGGCGCGAAAAGTCTCAAATGTAACAGGACAATTCAAGATGAGCCCAGGGTCAACAGGCTTTGCTATTGTATGGGTGCTGTTTGCAGGATCCGGCGTAATGCAGATTCTGTTGTATGCAATGTTGCACTACCTATCCAAGAGATGGTCGATATAATGATTTGAGGCGTATTATTGGCTTCGAGTATCTGTCTTTGCTACAATGCATGGAATAGTAGTGATACATGTAAAATAGGTATCTACCAGTCCGTAGAGAATTGTAAATACCTATTCCTATTAATTTGAGATGATCTCATATCAGGGTTCTTTGATAACTGAAGTAGCTGAAGCTGGATAGGTTTTCGCTGCGAGTAGGATAGGTGAGCATGATGTATGTGAATGACTGATGAGTATTTGTATCTTAAAAATAGTGGAACAAAGCGAGCCATAGTTAAATCATAACAAAACCATAATATTTGAATTTACGCCATCTTCACCACCTTGTCGTCGTCAAACTCGATATCCTGGATACCATTCTTCGTTACCACTTTCACTGTCATACCCTTGAAATCAATGGGCAATCTGCGCTTGAGTTCATCAGTGCACATGTTTAGCAGCTTGATTCCTTGGCCAAGGGTGATATCCGGATGGTGGTGCTTGTCAAGAATTGAGAGGCAGTAGTATCTATAAACATAATTCGTTAGCCTCTAAAACACTGGATAGACATGATATGTGTAACGTACTGGGCATAGCCATGAGCGGCATAAGGAACGGGCGCAAGCGATGCGAGGTAGTCGAGCCAAAACAGGCTAGGCTTGTGAGTAATTGGGTCAACACCACCGAGAAGTAGGTTGACGTTGTATGGGTTACGTGATCGTAAGCTTGAGGCGAGCTCTCCACGGACGAAGTGGGCAAGAGCAGTGGGCGAAAGATCATTGTCGTTGCGCATAGAGTAAAGTTGAGCGTTTGCTTGGATGAACTCGGTGAATTGGACTATTTGACGAGGTTCAGAGGTTAGCAATGGCTCAGTCTAGCCGTCAAATTTGTGCCCGGGGATAAGTATGAATGGAGGGGTTCATAGCTTGATAGGCACATGGTACATACTGGTATCGCCGGCCTCTCCGCTGAACGCCATGAGTGTGGAATTGTTGAGTGACTTGGTCTTGTCGTCTGCAGCCTTAAGAATGGTAGCACCACGCATCGCAGCCTTAGAGGCGGCGATGATGGTGAAGTCCTGGCCAGTGATGCCTAGAAGAACTTCCCTGTATTATGTAGGTGTTAGCTATAGGTGCTCCAAGACTGGTAGTTTACAACAGCGATGTAACTGACATTGTGCTTTAGTATGTATCAGGAATTAATCGAGAATTGTGAGCAAAGTAGAAGCTCTATAGAATTGCAGTGTACTATGCTCTTGTTGTTTTGGTTAGCTCTTGTGGTGTTTGGGTGTTGATCCTACAGATGTTACAGACCAATGATGTTTGATTTGGCGGTCGTCAATAGCTTGTCAGCCTTGAGCTTTGTCGTACCTTGACTTCCGCCTATTTAGAGCTACCTGTAACCCACTATAACTTAAGTATTGTCGTTGACGCGCGCTTTCGACAGCCTGATGTTCTAGTAAGCCAATATGTGCCGGATTTCACCGCTTACCGATCCTGGCTATCTGCCCCGCTGATTATCCGATGGAACTTTTTAGTGGGTCTAGCAACTTTTTTTTTCTTATCCAGGAAAAACTGGCAAAAAAAGTTGGAAAAAAAGTTTAATATTTTCAGTAGAACGAACGGCTTATAGTCAAGGTTTTCTCAACCATCGGGACTGGTATCAGCTTTTCCACGAATATCTTGCGTCTAACCATATCTCCACGCTCGGGAAATGTCGTCATTTTTCTCAGTTCCTGGACAGAAGAAGCGGAAGCGGGCTGCGGCTGGCGATGCTGTTTCTGCTCCCAAGCGTCCCATGCCCTCGAAATCGAAGCCGAACCGCAACAATAACAACAAGAGCAAGGCCCCAGCGAAGCAAAGCGTCCCTGACGATGACGAGAGCATATCTGGCAGTAGCTCCGACTCCGAGGGTGCCGTATCTGCTGGCGAGGATGTTGAGGATAGCAATGCTGAGCTGTCGTCCGAAGACGAGGGCGAAACCGCTGCCGAACGCCGTCTGCGCCTAGCCGAACGCTATCTCGACAACGTCAAGCAGCAAGTCGACACGATAGGCTTTGATGCGGCCGATATCGACCGTGATATGATCGCCGAAAGACTGGTGGAAGACGTAGCCGAGGCCAAGGGCAAGGTCTATCGCAACCTGATGGACGATCTTGCATTCGACCAGGCCACCCGTTCTCAATGGAAGGCTAACTCTCACACATTCACTTCAATCGCCGTTCGCGAACCGTTCGCATATACCGTCACCAAAGATATGTATCTACAAAAATGGAGAATCCAAGATCTCCCCCGGAACCAGTTTCCTCGGACGACTCGCCGTAAGCCGCAGAAGCCTCCGGCACCACCACGCAAAAAGCCTACCCTCGTCTCTTGGATAAAGGGAGACCGCAAGAAGGCAAAGGATCGCGAATACAAGCGCCATGTGGGCGAGATACTATGTGTGGCTGTTTCTCCCGACGGCAAGTTCCTTGCGACGGGCGGCGCTGACCGGCGCTTGATCATCTACAATGCCGAAACCCTCACTCCACTCAAGATCTTCACTCACCATAGAGATAGTGTCACCGGTCTTGCTTTCCGTCGCGGCACCAACCAGCTTTTCTCCTGTTCCAAGGATCGCACAATCAAGGTGTGGAGTTTGAACGAGCTAGCCTATGTTGAGACTTTGTTCGGCCATCAAGACGACGTCGTAGACGTAGATGCTCTTGCGCAAGAGCGCTGTGTTAGTGTTGGTTCACGTGACCGCACAGCTCGTCTATGGAAGGTTGCAGAGGAATCGCAGTTGGTATTCCGTGGTGGTTCATTCGAAAAGAAGAATAAGCATGCCGAGCCAAAACTCCAGCGTGTGCCCCATGAGGGTACCATGGACCGTGTAGCTATGATCGACGACGAGCTATTTGTGACTGGCAGTGATAACGGCTCTCTGTCGCTTTGGAGCGTAACCAAGAAGAAACCCATGCATATCACCCCTACAGCTCATGGTTTTGAGCCCCGCTTACTACCAACCCAGGCTTCTGCGGAGATCGGTGCTGGCCCCGAAGTTGTCCCCGAACCATCTCCTCGCTATATCACCGCATTACGCACCGTCCCTTACTCCGATGTCGTCCTTAGTGGTAGCTGGGATGGCTATATCCGTGTATGGAGACTAAGTGAGGACAAACGTAGCCTCGAGCCTGCTGGAGTGATCGGCCTCCCGGAGCCCGAGGCAGGCGAGGATGATAACATGTCTGTTGATACCGACAGCGAGCCCTCCTTGATAAAGGGCATCGTCAACGACATTGACCTATTCGAACGCGGTGACCGTGGTCAAGATGGTCTCTGCGTGGCTGTTGCTATCGGCAAAGAACACCGCTTTGGCCGCTGGAAGACATTCCCCGGAGGCCGCAATGGTGGTATCATCTTCGAAATCCCCCGTGGTGCCTCAAAAGACAAATCTGTCGAACAAGAGGAGTCTGGGGACCCATCTGAGAGCTCCGATTCTGAGTAAATTGCTTACTTACTGTCTATTCAGTCGACATCTTTCACTGACGCTATACATTTCATCATTTTGTATTTTTCTTCCGGTGTTTCTGTTACCATACTCTAGACGATATCTCTTCTTTCGCAGTTGGTTCATTTCCTATTTCTTTTCTTCTGTGTTTTTTTTTTTTTTTTTTTTTTTTTTGGTATCGGGCGACACCTATACGGCGTTTATGAATCTTCTTTATCCTCTTCTGTCACAATAAATTCCTCTACATCTTTCTCATTAGGCTCTACACAGGCACGTCGCAGGCATTAGGTAGACAGACGATCATGATCTTGCCCTCTGTTCAAGTGTCTGCCACTTATCAGACTGGTAATGAGCACCAAGGAAAAGTTTCTAACATTACATAATCACTATTACCATTACTACCATATAAGCATATCTAAGCATGTTGTTTTCAATCTATACAGGCATGGTAAGCCAATTTTATATTTCAATGTTTTTATATCCCTCATCAAAAATATCAAAATGTCAATGTCAAAAATGCTTTTTATCCAAGTTACACAAAGGCTCTATATATAAATGCTTTTTAAGTAAATCTATATTTACTACATGTCTGAATACAGTATATTTTTTTTTTCAATATCCTAGATGGAGAGACGCTCGAATATGATGTTTGGTTGTTATGAATATTGCCAACCAATTGTCTAAGCCTTTGGTAAGCCCAATATTCTTAGAAAATATCCGGGTGAATCTATAGAGGAAAGCATAACTTCATAATAATAAAAAACACGCAGTACGGAATGTAGAAGCTGGCCCTTGTTTAGGAACGGACGGCGCCAGAGATATGCAAAGAGGGAAAGAGAAAATAGAAGATAGTGACGACTGATACAACCAACACTAAGAATCTATGTCCTGGAGATTCATGGTTTAATCTGATATGTCAATAACAGTACTTGGTACCGTAGATGTACCCTTTGTAGGAGACGACTGAGTTTTACTACGGTCACCCTTGCGGGAATATGTCTGGTGAACTTTCGGATGCGAAGTAGAGGAAAAAGGCGATGGTTGTTGGTTGTTTATGTCGTGGGATGTGCCCCGATCAGAGACTGGCCATGAAGTACTAGACTTCATGGCCACTGACACTTTCTCGCCGATATTTCCGTGGTTTGGCTTGATAAGCTTAGGTGCCTGGGTCTCGTTGCTGAGCCTGGGAAGAATGCCAGATAACTGGTTGGCTTGATGGGTTGATGGTCGTTCATGGCTTTCAACAGACTTGCGGCGCTTTGCCTTGTAGGTCTCGTCGGCATCGGCGTTGATTGATGAACTCTTGGGAATGCTGAACGGTAGCGTCTGCAGTCTGATTCCAGACATGGCCCGCGCTGGTACTAGTTCGCCAAGTCTCGGCGTGGTGACGCTGGGCATGACCGAAAGAATGGGCGGCGATTTCAGATATTCGTGACGGGAACGTTTAGAAGCCGGTCCAAATTCATCGTTATCATCGCCTTCTCCCGGTGCCGAGAAATACGAACTAGACTCCTCACCGCTACTATCGGTTTTCTTAGGGCTATCTAGTGGCGGCCTATTTTGAGTTATTATGTCATCCACTTGCATGGATTCTGGTTGCATAAATGAATACAAAGACAATGATAACAAAGGACGATGTGGATGTCGAGTTTCACTACGGCTTTCGTCTTCACAATTCCCCAGGTTAGCCCGTGGTGTATAGATATCGCGACTGGGAGCGGACTCTCGTTTCCGCTTTGCAGATCCTGGAACCACTGGGTATAGCTCTTGTTTTATATTGAGAGGTGAAGACATGCTGACATGATTCCGAGGGATGTCGTCGATATTAGAATCATGGGCACGTTTTGGAAGTTTGTCGGACGAGACTGTCGCTTCGGGTGATGTGATAATTGGGCGAGGTGGAGGCGTTACTGTCCTAAGATTGTGGTCATTTGCCTTTGTTGAAGCAGCCAAGGCGGCGTTCTTCTTTTTCTTCAACAGCTTATTCCTCTTCTTTTCGGCTAGCAGACGCGCAGACTCCTCCACGTGCTCATCTTCAAGCTTGAACATAGTGTCCCGGATTTTATGGCGCAATTCCGAAGGCTCAAAGTCACATACTGGTGCTTGTCTTTCGATGATGGCTTTGGCGAAATTATCCGGGTCTTTGAGGAAGGACTCGATAAAGCCAAGAACAAACACACCACAATCACATCCATTAGATTGCAGAAGAATGTTCTTCGCGGTCAACCCTAGAGAAGGTGGTTCTGTAATGATGATACCCTTGCGGGCCTCAAGCTCAGCCACAAGATAGTTGCGAAGAACCGTACATGCCATCGAATGAGTATTACCAAGAGAATCGAGGGTTATAATCCGGACATCTTCTGGGTCTGAGGACCAGAATCCAGTCCGTTTCTTAGTAGTCGTCTGGATATCGTTAGATTCGGATTTAGAAGTGCCATCATTTGACTCATCATTAGCTTTTTCTTCTGGCTGAGGAATCAGCTTCCCGGGGTGACAAATGATAGCGAGGTACCAGTGCGCAGTCTCGTTTATCGGTACAACTATATAGTCATATTCAAAAAGATCGACACCGGCCGTCCACTTCTTGACATTGTCATAATTTATTGTGGTGCCGCGGGAAGTTGGCTTGACACGAGGGAAAAAGTAGGTGTTCATGAAGAACACTTTAGGGGTTCCTCCGGAGGCATTCTCAAAGCGCTGCTGTTTCAGGAAGTTTATATAGCAAAGTATGATGTTGTCGTTGAGAAATGTACCCTCGTCGAGGCGCTCAATATCCTCGGCTTCAACAGTGGCCCGGTCACGTCCCGTTCGTGGGAAAACAAGCGTTTCTTTCCATTTAAGCCTCCAGTCCGGGTGTTCCTCAGTCCACACAGGTGGCGGTAATGAGAAGGTGTTGTTCTGGCGGGTCTGTCGCTTCGGGCGTTCAGACAAGAGACCCTGAGACTGGGTCGGAGGGCCTCTGGACCGTGTTTGCCGGGCAAAGATATTGTCATCTTTCTCGTCCATATCATCTATTGCGTTCTGTGTTTCCGACCGCATAGACTTTCGAAGAGTTGAATCATGAGATGACATGCTATTAGGCTTATGTATCATAGGATATTCCTCGGTGATTTTCCGAAGCACATTGGCGGTGTCTTTGTTGGTATCCTGTAGATCTGTTTGCTCCTCAAGCGTACGAGATTCTACCATCAATTTCCGAAATGCTTTCTCGAGATAGCCACTTTTAATGATGTTAGTATATATATTGTTCTGGTTATAGGGCCATTATAATCGGACTGCGTACTTTTCACGTGTAGAGACTTCCTTTGGGTTCATTTGTTGGAAAATATTTTCTCGGAATTTGATACATTCTTCCAGTGAGGGGAACTGGAGTCCAAGTTTAGATCCGATGCCCGGGGACGTACTCCGGATGAACAACACATATTGTTCTTTGGGGTTATAGTTGAAAATTTGGATCTTGTACCATGGAAGCGTCAGCCATTGTGAAACTTGACCGGTAGTATCATCATCTGTCGGGTTGACATAGAGGCCGTTTCGTCCCATGAGCCACTGGAAGTTCTCTTGTCGATAAGCACCACATACAGCAGCAGCAACACTGAATTTATGGTCTTGGCCATGTTTCGATTTTGGTGGAGTACATTGTGACGTTTCTTTTGATGTGAAAACTGTTGGTGTAATCGCTCCACGTTCATTCGGTCGAGAGTTCTGTGAACTGTCTGCTTTGAATGGCAGGCGTGCTTTAGAGAAATTGGTTTCGCGGCTACGTGGTCGTGTTTCCGTGGTTTCTATCAAAGCAAGCTCGTCTTCTCCCTCGTCTTGGATATCTTCTGTCTTGTGCTTCTGGATTCGCGATACACGATATCTGCCGGCCTGCGGTTGTAATGACCCATGTGATGGACTGACTTCTTCTTGCAGTTCGTCGCTGCTGCCTTCGGGGCTATCTCTAGCATGGTTCGATGCAGTGGGAGGTGAACTGCTTCGGCTATTCCCACGCCGTGGTCGTGCACGAGGCTTAGGACGAGACGTAAATAGATATTCGGTAGACAGAGGTCGTGTAAATGTGGAGTGTTCGTGTCTCTCGTTGCTGTCGAGTGTATTAACGGGTCGTACTTTGTTTCCTAGGGCGCTCTACCATGCATATTAGCACAGGGACTGGGGATCTACATCTGGAGATAGTGTGTGCATATAGTGTCAACATACAAGTCGTTTCTTTGCGTTTCCCGGCGTAATCTTGGTGGCGCCATTTCGGACCCTAGGGCAATCAGCATTGGTGCATAGTAGACAGGCTTCCATGTAACGATGTTTTATTTGGAACGCAGACGGTAAGAATACTAACTCTTTATCCCCATAATCGAACTTTGTCGTCATATTAGCATTATTGTAGCGGCTGAGCTTCTCCTGGCGAGTTTGTGTGGAAGGTGATCTATAGAGAGAAAGACATGGTTAGTCGTTGGGATTGGGGTATGGTTTTCAGGCACCATCGCATGTATGAAATCATCATGGGATTTTGGAATTATTAGAATAATGGGGACTCACTTATCTGGCGCCTCCATCTTATAGATTGTAAGCGTGTCATAAAGCTATCAAGAAAGAAAGCATGAGGCTGAGGGTTCTTAGTTCAGAAGTTTCCCTAGTTCTGAACGGCAAAAAAAACATCAAGAACTTCGAAAAGGCTGTGTATATTTGCCTACGCCACAGCAAAATCGCATCGCTGAGGGAAGAGACGTAGCTCGGACGGACTATTCGAGGCTGTGGAAGACACCAAAGCCCCGCCCGAGGGTGACAGACACCAAGATATAAAGCTATGTATAGCTAGCTATATAGTCGAGTAGCCAATTCACCTTGGTGAGAAGAGAGTGTGTATCGTCTCGTCTTTCTATGTCGTCAGCTTAAGGCATTGATTGAATCTGGATGCGGGTAGAGAACCACAATGCGACAGCACAAAAAAAAGATGGTAGGAATCGCCCTGCGATAAGATACATGCCATTCTATTACACTTTCCACTATACCCAATTAGAAGGTATCAGTGGAGCAAGGCTACCAAAAGTCAATAACTGCGCCAGAAGCTCATTGGCTCACAGGATGTAGGAAAGGCTGAAGATATGACATCAGCTTCCGGTAACCCTTAGTCGTCTGCTTAACCCTCGAGTAGCCCATGTACGTCCAAGAAGTTCATGATGAAGAGGGTACAAACGTGCAACACCAAACTATACTCAATTTCCTGGAGTTAAAAAAAATTTGCACATTATATAGTACATGTATACAACTATGGTTTATCTGTTTTCTATGGGTATAAACTCAGATACAATCTCACCAGTGAGGAGGTATTGGAGGATTATACCTGAATCGGCCTACGATACGTCGATCAATTTAGGACGAGATAAATAGATAGAACCTGCCAGTGATCGACACAGTCTAGGTGACTCTAGCTATATATGATAAGCGAACGATGTACGGCTTTGCCGAAAGCTGCCGTTGAGGCTTTCGAGATACTTTCAAGCCATGGCTGATTTCATAAAGCCAATCATGTTATCTGATATTGATCAAGAAGTGTACATACATATTTGTAGGACAATAAAGTTGGCAATCAAATAGGAGAAACAGGTTACAACAAACATATATGTGCTTGTAGCAGGCTGAAGTATCTGTATATAAAATACAAATGTTTAACATGCATTAGAAACAAGCCAGTAGACTAACTTGACTAGGACTCAAATTGCGAGATGGATTGCTACAATGCAGCATTGTGCTGGCCGAGAATAGGTTGAAAAAAAGAATTCGTGGTCATGTATAGACTCCAATGAGAAAACAATGAAATGAAGGGGCGTGCTATGAGGCAGAAGTTACCATACATATTTACCTCTTGATGAAGCAAACTCTAGACAGCACCAAGTTTGGAGATAAAGTAGCTTATGAGCATATTGCTATTGTGTTAGGCTCATATATGTAAGCACCTAATGGCGGTAAGTAGATATCACCAATCACTATTTATATTATCACCCATTTCAGTTTAGGCTATAGAAAGGAGGAGGAAATAGCCTATCTCCACATGGTGTATTTCCACACATATATGTGCTGGTAAAACAATATGGTGGTAACTTGTTAGCCAGGTGTGTTCTCATATAGGATATGTATGTATCTGATTTCAGGTATTAGACATATTGCCATGCCTGATAAGCATATACGTGTAAGCTTATGATATGTAAAACCTCGAGAAAGTGTAGATAACGGCCATGGAGCTTTTTGTGCCATTGAGCGTAGGAATCCGAGGAATGTGATCAACGTGTGAAGACTACTACATGACTGATTGCCCCCTATGGCCTAGATCCGTTTGAACGAAGTTGTGTCGTAAAATACAAACGTACTTATTGGCTAGCATACAATACATCAATGTACTATGTGTGGATCGACTAGGAATTAGCCATGGCGATGTTAGCTGTACATATGATCTGCTCTAACAGTAGCTATTTTTAATATCTTGGTAGAATATATCCAGAACAGACGAAATAGAGGAATCGATTGCAGAGGGGCAATAGCCTATCTAACTATCTTCATATGTGTATGCCACAAAATGATCTTTCAGGCCATCGTGGTATATATATCAGACCATTATTGACCAAGACATAAAAAAAACATTGCCATGCAGACTTGAACTTGGGTAGGCGATGGTAGTGAGCACTGTCTAGAAAAAATATGAAAAGAACAAAATAGTTGTCAAATATGAAGTCATGATGGCCGGGCGAAAATTGAGTTGGTAGCCAGCTACTAGCCACCACTACGACCAATGTTGTACTGCATGAGCTAAATTTGAAGAGGGTAGATACGGCCTATCTATCTCAGTATCATAGGGTAAGGAATGGAGAGATATATATGTGTTGATACGAGTGGTTTATATGCTATTTCCCATATGCTTACGAACCGGCGTGGTACAGCATTGTCATATTCAGTGTTCCCATGCAGCCTTATAAATGTAGATGACTTCAATGACAGAATCGGAAAGTAAGGTTTCTGTAAGGAGACCATATGATCTATAGTAGCGGCTATAAGGGTGTATGTACACAGTTAAGTCTCCATTCTATAAGTGCTTGGCTATCAACACCAAGCCATGTAAAGCCAATGATGATACATAGTTGTCGAGTGGAACAAAGGCATTTAAAATAAGAATACACGGTAAGCTTAGCATGTAAGGTTATTTCTCTAAACTTGATCTCCCTACATATGCAAGTTGTCAACGAGAACATTCTTGATACGAAGGACGATCAATAGCCATAAAAGGCAAGCAACAGGAAGCGAGTGGTTGATAGACCAAGAAAAAAAGAAAAAAGAAACCAGGGCTAGCAGGGGTGATAGGCAATATCAAGCCCCAAAGCAACCAGGCGAAATGTTCGTTTATACGGGCTGGGTCTCGAGTGAATGGTTCAATACTACATCTTTTGGCGCCGGTGAAAGGCCGGTTGATGTTCCAGACAAATACCATTCATCCTTGGCGGCTCAGTAAATTTGAGCGCTGATATGATGAAAAGTCTGCAGAGCTTCTGTAGGAATGATAGAGCACCAAGCACCAGGGCGATCAGGTTCGTCCCCATAGAGACTTTAGCTCGTGAAAATCATGTAGTCAGACGCCTATCGATTACGACCTAGGCCGAGAACCCGGGATTTTACCTAGACAGCGCTTCATATCTGTACAGATATGTATGTATAAACTGTGGGTGTGTCCCATGAGAATCTCGGCCAGCCACAGAAGAGAGGAGGATTATGTGAAAGATAAAAGAAACAAAGAAGAGTAACGGCCTAAATCATACTAACGGCCGAAGGAATCTTAGATGACTTGGCCATTTATTAAGCCCACCCCTACTAACAGCGAACATATCCCTAGGAAAAAGGACGACTAGAAGCCTATAGAGAAGCAGGTAGTCAATCGCTTAGAAGGATTAGAACAAGGCAAGGAAGACAAAGAGAAACAAAAAATGTACTATGCCATGTTTGCAATTTTACCAAGGAAAGGCAAAAGAGTATGTTCGAAACCCTAACCACCAAAGGTTTTACGTAGTTATACATACATAGTACATAGGCTGAGGTTACACTTCCTGTTTGCAACATGATGCTATTCTCAGGCTACTGACAAACTGAACAATGAAGCGTAGGCAAGGAAGGAGGAAAACAATATCTGCTCTTTGCACAGACACGGATACGTTTGTTTTCTCATTCTCGCTCGACAAGAAGAACGCCAAGCGAGGTTCTAGGCGGACAGAATTTGAGTTTTTTTTTTCTTCTCTTTTTTTGCTAGTGCGTACTAAGAGCCGCCGCGGGAGGAGAATAGGGAAGTTGGTAGCAACGAGCAGCAAGAAAAGAAGGATATAGGGAGAAAAGAGATGGCGAGAATAGCTATGACGGCAAAAGTGGTGGTGTACAGATAAGCACAGCATGCAAAGTATGACTCGAATGAGTAATAACAGCCTGTCTATTCTAGTTATCATTTCCCCATGCACACAGCAGACTAGTTCTTGCTAGGCAAAAGATTATGGTGCATAGAGGCGAAATGATATCTGCGATGAAATCAGCATGAGCTAGACAACGCCACTGTTTGGTTTTTATTTATTTCCTCACAAGACACTAAACATAGCTACTGATAAAGGCAATAATTGAGCAGATAAAATATGCAACACCATTTTGTGTTTATAGTTTATGTACTCATTACCTGGATTCATGATTTTTTGAGCAAAGCCTCCCTTCTCTTCTATATCTTCCCGTCGTCATGGCCAGCACCAACTCGGGCACGTTCTCGATATCTTTGGTTGGCCTGAACTCAAATCCGGATTTAGATTTTGTTTGTCATGGACAAGCGAGGAGGGCCCGTCACTACTTATACGTTCAGTTCAACCTTGTGACACCCAGCCTGAATTGCTAACGACGAGACGGACTGGCAGTTCCCTTTCTTGCTTTGCTAGCCAGGGCAAAGACAAAGAGTAAAACCTCGTAACGTGCTCATTCAGCCGGGCAAGAAGAATACGCGACTTGGAATGTCTCACGGCTCTCGCTCCGTTCTTTGTTCTTGTAGCTTGTCCTTTGTTCTATCGACAGCGCTAAACGAGACTATGGCCTGCACACTTCCTTCGATATTCAAAGTTTATACCCGATTTGTGTTAGATGGCTGTCGAGGACCCAACCGGACCAGCTCAGGCAAACAACGTTCCTTTATCACCAACCTTGCCTCACATTATAGAGAAAACAAACGGTTGCTTTCATAGCCCATCTGTCGGTCTACAAGCCCAGCTGAATATTCATTATTCATCGTTTATCAAGTGGAGCTACTAATAGTTCAAGTCTCTGTAGACTAGTGAAGCCAAAAGGCTGGTAACGTAGCTGAAAACGAGAGTGACTTGCTCCTACATGTATATCAGTTGAAGTTGAATCCACTGTGCTGCATATTGTTGGCGCCGCCGCTTCTGCAATACGAGCTTTATAGATTGTAATAATCTCCCGAGTTACCATTTTGTCTGTACGAGAACACGCAACTTGTAAAACAAGAAGAAAAAATGCAATATGCATCCTCTTCTTCTTTGTCGTGGAGAGCATACCTTATACATATACGAGGTTGATTAAAGGACAAGCAAGTATCAGCTTGCTCTGATATGTTGTCAAAAGCAAGCCTTATCTTCGTGTTCTATGCAACGTCGTGTACACGATCAAGTCCCAACTGTGACTCTCCGGCTTCCCTCTAATGCCGTCTTGCAACACAATGACGATCGAATTGCTACTGGCACGACAAAGAGTGAAACGCAGAAACATGATCGTGACCAAGGGCCAGCTTCCTATTCAGTTCAGCTTTCTAGCGGTATTAGCTCATAGATGTTAGGCTATGGGCTATAACAAAAGTTCGGTAAGCCCACTGGCTAAGCTTTGACTTTTTAGGCTATTTTTTTCGTTCTCTTTCTGTCCTTAACCAGAAGCTTGCTAGTAGTGTCAAACTGTATTTATCTTGCTCGCTAAAATGTACAAGGCACGGCCGTTGTCGTTTTTATGTCTTCTCTCCTTTTCTTGCTCCCCCTTACGCTTGGTCTCTCGGTCACTGACATTCTTGTTCTTATAATAAATCACATATTGGTGGGTTTGTGGACATGCTTAACATCTGACACAAAAACCACAAGTTCTCTGAGAAGACCATGGAACTTGACAGTGCTTCGTGAGGCAGGTGTTTTTTTTCTTCGTCGACGTTGATTCAGACGAAAAGAAACAGTAATAATGCAGATCCTGTCTGATGTCAAATGCAGCACAAACCCAAAGCCAAATAGGCTTCGCAGGCCTGTAAAGCCTGTAGACTTGACAGTCTCCAGCAGCATTCCACGTTTCCACAGAAAGAAACACGGTACTTTGGAAGGGGCTGTTTAGAGCCTCGTCTGCACTGTAAAGCAATGGTTCTTTGTCTTACATGGGACATACCTTCTGTACGTACAGTCAAGCCTGACTGGATGCCTTTATTTTAGTCCACTAACCACCCCGGCCCGGCTTTTGGCAAAGAATCAAAATATAGCAGTCGTCGTCGCCGTTCAGTCCCCTAGCACTTGGACCATAGCTTGTGAAGCAGTGTTTTTGTTTTTATATAACCACAAGATGCGCTATTTGTGAATGCATTTTCAGAACAAAGCGACTTGGGGTCGCCTCGGGCCATCCAATTTTTTATTAGTCTTCTTATCCCTTTTCTTTCAAAGTTTTTGGAATGCGGCTCAAGTTCAGGCGCTGCAGATCATTTTTATTCTTCTCGTTCTTGCAGGGACTGCCTAGACGCAAACCTTGTTCTCTATATTCCTCTTCATCTCATCTAACTCTGTGTATACTATGTGCAGAGACACAGATGGCTGGCTGGCCGGTCAATAAGGATCCTATCGGCGAAGAAAGGCTTTTTGCTTGGCTAGACCCAAGATGATGTGATGTCGATTATATCTGTATCTGTAACATGAGCCTCAAGGCTAGACCTACATAGACTGTAGACTGTTATAGCCCAGAATCCTAACTTGCAGAAATTCAGCCATGTGTGTTTATTTATCTATCATTTTACGTCTTTATGTGGATCACGTGCCAGTCTGTATAGCTCTGTTGAGTTTCTTTTCACTTCAATTGAGTATCAAGGGTTAAAGAGGGGTTAAGAGCTGACTTCAAGCTCTGTACTGGGTAAAGCCGTGGTTGCAATTTAACATTTAGCACATGTAAGATTTCAAATAACTACATACAGATGGTGTTGTTCAACAAGATAGCACAAAGATACTCTTTGAGAAAAGAGAATTTGCCCGGCAGCCACGGATAGCGTTGTTCTCTCGCGAGACCCAAACCAGCTCTTTTTTTCCTTCTATATTTTTTCGCGATACTTCGCTCGAAGAACACAGGGGGCGTGTTTTCTTAGCCTGGAACATCCTGATTTGGGGGGTGTGGGCGTAAGGGCCGACAAGCTCGAGCGCTTGATTCAGGCAATTTTTACTGCGAAGCTGGCTTTTTCTTGCAAGTCAGGCTTTGGATACTGCTTTTAGAAGTAATGGCAGAGGAACCTGGGCCAAGCGAAGAACAGTGTCGCGGTAGCCATGATTTTTGTTCTCCCGGATGAGCTGTTGTCACTGCACTGGGAATATGGCCAGTGGTTTACGAGTCGTCGTACGCCTTATTTCGAGGCAAGGCTGCTGCCAGGCACATTGGCCAGCCGGAAGAGGTAGAACATAGGAGGAGGAGAGAGGATAAGGACGGTTTTGCTGTACGTCTCAGTGAAGTGACCAGCTTGTGCTCTTGCTCCAGAGTCGATGCCAAGCCGTCGTAGTGCATACGCAGCGGTCCATTGAATGCTTATATGTAGCAGCTGGCATCATATAGCTATCTAGTGCTGGACTATGAAAGCGTGATGACGGCAGACTGGCCTGGATGCAGCTATCTGGATACGAACATGCTGGAGGCGGGAGTTGTGCTAGTCGGTGGCGGCAGTGGCAGCAGTGCTAGAAATAGTTCGCGGCCAGTGCTGTGCGGCCTCGCGATGGCTTCACCCGCCTCTTCACCACAGAACATGAGTAGGGCATATCTATTTGCATTTTCCGTGCACAGTCTTGCCAGCCAGTGTCCCCTGCCCTTGCATCGCCAGCTTGTCTGTCTTTGTCCCCAAACGATGGGAAATACTCTATTTGCAAAAGCCATCCTTGCTTTTTTCTTCTCTTCCTCTCTGAGTCCACCCCTGTGCTGCATTCTGTGAGAGTTCGTTTCTGTGCTTGTTTACTTTCATTGCTGCTGCTTCTGCTAGCCGTGACTTGCCCTTGGCGATCTGGTCCGAGATGGCAACATGAGTTAGCAGCAGCCCGTTCTGGGCACCGCCAAAACGCCTCTTTTCCCCTTATATTGTCTCTTTCACATGCATCCGCACACTGGCTATCTTCGAGCCCACTTGGGACGTAAAAATAGGGAAAAATAGAATATAAAATAACAGTGCTAAATCTTCTTTGCCATAGTACGCACTAGCTTACTGCTCTGTGACCGGCCTGGGAACAGCTAAATCGTACTAACGCAGACCAACGGCCGGGTGGGCCTGGCCTTTGCTCACCCGTCACCATTTTCTGTAAGAGCTACGACCAGCGCAGCCATTGATTGCTGGGCCAGTGCTGGGCAGGTATCCGGAGATGTCCTGAGTGGCGATAGTAGGCACTGGTTATATTTAAATAGACTGTGTCCCGCCAATCTCCCATGTTCTCTCCGCTCTGTCTCCTTCTTCATTCTGTATCGATTTGGTTTCTCGCCACCAAATATACGCATCACTACCGACCGGTCTCCGTTAAGTGTCTTTTAGACCTTTGGCTTCTTTTTGTGTTCTTGCAATACAATATAGACCTGCACTACCTACCTTTGTTTTCTTCCTGGTCGTTCGTTTTCCATACCTTTCTTCCTCTTGCTACGACTTGAACGAACTGCCGCTCTGATTCCCATATAATACCCACTAATACCCTTTATCCTAATCCCGTATACTTAATATCTTAGCATTGTCTGCTCTTCAACATGAAAGCCTTCAAAAACTATGTCTCGCCTGATAAGGGCAAGGGCAAGCAACCACCTGCTCCCCAGG
The DNA here is from genome assembly GCA_004009845.1 of Davidsoniella eucalypti. Classification (NCBI taxonomy): domain Eukaryota; kingdom Fungi; phylum Ascomycota; class Sordariomycetes; order Microascales; family Ceratocystidaceae; genus Davidsoniella; species Davidsoniella eucalypti. The sequence continues at coordinate 79,763 of RMBW01000093.1, read as the reverse complement.
CGACTGCCGTAGCCGGCCCTTCTACCAGCTTCAACGACAACCACATTGCCGAAGAAGACGAGACTGCCGCAGCCGGCAACTCGGGCACCGTCCCGGCTTCGCCTCACACTCCCCGCCACATCTCTCTCCCCCCCTCAGGCATTGCTACGCCTCGCAGCGGTGTTGCTACTTCTACCTTTCGCTCACGCCCCCAAACCATGTCTCGCATGAGCTCCATGTCTCTTGCCATGGCCGACGTCAAGGCTGACATCACCGTCACCCATCTGTACCAACAGCAGCTTCGTATGCTGTATACTGGCGAGACTGACAGCCACTATGGCGAGGGTGTCGTCCTCAAGAAAGCTCGTGGCCAGTATGTCTGCCAGCCTGCCAGTCTCATGAACATTCCCGGCGGCTTCTATGAGCAGGTCAACATGATGAACGTTGCCGTAAGTAACTAGAAGTATCCATCTCTCTAATGCATCGCTCTATATACTAACACGAAGCGTCTTAGTGTGGTATGACTGTGAACACTCGCTGGGTCCACTCACTGCTTACCAGCATCCGTCAGCGCTTTGGTGACATTGACTTTATCCCCATGAACTCTACTATGCAACTTCAGGTTCTGGGGACCATCCAAGAGCTTCCGTCCTGCCAAAAGCACCATTTCGCCGCCTTCATTCTGGATCCTCCCATGCTTGTTGTGTGGGACGACGAGCCTGAAAACATCGTCAACCGTGTCCAACAGATCGAGTCTGATCTTCTCAAGCTTGTGTGGAACGAAGATGGCGACGATGAAGAGGAGAGCGGCGAGAAGGACGATGTGGAAGCTGGCGGAGCCGAGAAGCGTACCATCCCCCTAACACGTGCCTGCATCGTTTCTCTTTCTTTGTGCCTGGCCATCGTCTGTATGGCTCTGGGTTGGAGAAAATTGACGCTCGAAATCATGCTTGACGGCAACTACGTTCGTCTGGCTCTTCTGCTAGTCTGCCCTGCTCAACTGTTCATCAGCATGTTCTTCTTCTTGGCCATCATCGGCAACATCTTCCAGATCATCGGCCCCGTCAGCTCCGTCCACGAAAACTCCCGCTTCTACTCCGGCAAGCCCCCTCCTCGCCTGAACCGCTTCACCTCCGTCCTGCCCCACGTCACCATCCAGATGCCCGTATACAAGGAAGGCCTCGGCGCCGTCATCAAGCCCACTATCCTGTCTATCAAGGCCGCCATTTCCAGCTATGAGATGCAGGGTGGCTCGGCCAACATCTTCATCAACGACGACGGTATGCAGCTGGTTTCCGGTGAGCAGGCCCGCGCCCGCCAGGAGTTTTACGAGGAGCACAACATTGGCTGGGTCGCCCGTCCCAAGCACAACCCCAAGCCTAGTGAGGGCGAGACCGCCTTCGTGCGCAAGGGTAAGTTCAAGAAGGCTTCCAACATGAACTACGCCCTATGGACTAGTGAGCAGGTTGAAATCCAGCTGGAGGGTACCCAGCGCCACGAGAAGTGGTCGCAGAGAGACGAAGATGCTGCCTATGTCCGTGCCCTTGAAGAGGTCGTGGCTAACTCCAACGGCAACACTTGGGCTGCCGGTGATATCCGCATGGGCGACTACATCCTGATCATTGATTCCGACACTCGCGTGCCCAAGGACTGCCTGATCGACAGTGTCAGTGAGATGGAGGCTTCGCCCGAGGTTGCCATTATCCAGCACTCGTCTGGTGTCATGATGGTTTCCGATTCCTTCTTCGAGCACGCGGTTACCTGGTTCACCAACATGATTTACACTGCCATCACCGTGTCCGTCTCTGGAGGCGATATCTGCCCCTTCGTCGGCCACAACGCCTTCCTGCGCTGGTCTGCTATCCAAGACGCTGTTTCTTACGAAGACCCCGACGACGGCCACCGCAAGTACTGGTCCGAGTCGCACGTGTCCGAGGATTTCGATATTGCTATCCGTCTGCAGTCTGCTGGCTACACTCTTCGCTTTGCCTCGTACTCCAACAACGAGTTCCAGGAAGGTGTCTCGCTTACCGTGTACGACGAGCTTGCCCGCTGGGAGAAGTATGCCTATGGATGCAACGAGCTGCTGTTCCACCCTCTTCACCAATGGTGGTACAAGGGCCCCTTGGCTCCTATGTTTCTACGCTTCCTGTCCTCCAAGGTCTACTTCTACCAAAAGGTCGGCATCATGGCTTACATCGGTACTTACTATGCCATCGGCGCCGCGTGGTTCCTGTCTCTCATGAACTTCTTCCTGACTGGCTGGTTCTTCGGCCACCTGGATAAGTTCTACATCGACTCCTTCGCCATCTACCTGTCCATCATTGTTGTGTTCCCTGCCGTCGGCAACATTTCTCTGGCGGTTCTCCGCTACCGCATTGGCGAGAAGACGCTACTTGGATCTCGTGAGTCCTCCCACATATCATCATGCCTTACCAGCAACGTCTACGGAACATCTGCTAACAAATACGTACAGTTTGGGAAAACCTCAAGTGGATGCCCATCTTCACCATCTTCCTGGGTGGCATCTCTCTGCACGTCTGCAAGGCTCTGCTATGCCACTTCTTCTACATTGATATCCAGTGGGGTGCCACCAGCAAGGAAGTCGAGAACGTCAACTTCCTCGAGGAAGTGCCGCGTATCCTGCGGTACTTTGCCGGCACCTTCATTTTCTGCATTGCGTGCACTGCCATCATCATCTGTGCCTACTATGTCTTCCCTTACATGTGGCAGATCCGCACCTTTGCCAGTATTTACCCTCTGTGCACAGTTGTTTTCAGCCACTTCTGCCTGCCGGTTCTCCTGAACCCTGCGCTGATGAAGTTTACTTTCTAAATGCAAGCATATAACTGGCCATGTGTTTTTTGCTATTATTTGGGGGGGGTTTCAATCCTTTGTTCCGTTTGTTATGAAAATTATCACCACCGTTTTTCCCATATTGATTTCTTGCTCATAGAAAGACTGCTGTGACTTGAGTCGTCTTGGTATCTCCTTGCCTTCCCTTGATACGTATCAAGTTTCACACATCTTATTTTTCTTAGTAGTACCCAGCTACAATAGTTTCTCTTTCTTCTTTCGTTTCTTATCCCGGGATTCTGGAACAATACTTGGACCGGGACGACAATACACAACAAGTCGCCTGGAACGCTACATTCTTTCTACCTTCGTCACGGATCTTTTCAAATCATGCATACATTTTTGGAGTTTGGTTTTTTCTTTTCTTTTCTTTTCTTTCCGCTTTCATGGGTTCCTGGCTGTTAATACTACTTATTGTACTATAATTCGTACCTAATACATTCACAATCACAGCTTTGCTTTAACTTAGGCTGCACATATACTTGATTCCCTTTTTCCAACTGCCAATTATCTTAAAGGCGAGACATATAACTAGCACGTCTTATTGCCGGTTCTGTGAAGCTAAGAGTGCGTAGGGGAAAACTTCAAGGAGCTCTTGGTTAAGTCTCTAGACGATACATAAAGTCTTCGCAGTTGTAGTACTCAGCGATATACGTTGTCATTGGCCACTCTCCGCTATGAGATTCTAGAACGCTATCGTTTTTAGACTTGACTTATACTAGTCGTACAGCTCCGTGAGCAATTTTGTCGCTATAGTACGCTATAGCTAGAGTATATTTTGAGCTTTTGCCTCTATGACATCAAGCCTTGTAATAAGCTTTAGTACATGTAGTACATACTAATTTTGACGCTTGTGGCCTTAAAACCAAACCTCTGAAATTTTGCTTTGACAAGTATTCGGCATCTTCCTTAATACTAAGCTCTCAAGCCCAATAATGTCTTCTTATAAGCAAGTACATGTACTAGACATAGGATATGAAGGAAGCACTCTGTTCTTTGAGGACCCTGAGCAAAATAGACCAATAGTGTAGTAGTGTCTCTCCCTATCTCTAAGGAGCAAGAGCACATGTGTGACATACAATAGCAGCTGAAAGCAGGATCTAGCGTTGTTTACCCAGTCAGTTCCACTAGGTCAATATCGGCATAGCCTCACTTACGAGTGGAGAGGGGAGTGTACACAAGAATGTTTCTAGACAGCGAGTCTAGAAGCCGGTAGTGATAAAAGGCCGGGACAAATTGCCCCTAAAGACTAACTTCTAAAGACTAACTTCTATAGAGAAAAGGCAAATATGAAAAATATCCCAATAACCAAGCGCATTCCAAGTACCGAAATAAAGTCTCTCACCCGAATAGACAATTTTGTGGATATGGTTGCGCTATAGAGACACATAGTTGCTATGCAGCCACTATTCCCTAATTGTGTAAAAATTTAGTTCATGTAGTGATGGAATCTTAAAGGTTCTGGGTTTGGAATGTTTTATATGGAAATGCTTGAATTTATCATTGATGCAACTTCGTTATGTATACAAAACGTTAGAGTTATGACTTCTAACTACGAAATCTCTGTTCACATTTCATCTCTCCGTCATCTTACCTGTAAGGAATAAAATCAGTCAGCAGAACATTCTAGAAGTCTTACTACGACTCATACGTCTAGCATCGTGACGTAACTTGATATCTTGATCTTGATCCCTTTTTTCTTTCTTTCTCTCTATGTGATAGCCGGGCATTTTAAATAGGCGCGATCGTCTCTATCGCAATGACGGACCCGGACCCTAAACCGCAGCTGGTCGCTGAACTTCACGCGCTACGTAAAGCCGTCGAGGCTCGGCGGGCACCTGGAGATACCCGTGCATTTCATCATCTGTTGCCGGGTCTCGCAGCGATGATTAACCGAGCGGAAAGCGCCACACCCGACCTTGCCTTCAACTTCAGTTTGATCTGGGCCGCTGTCAAGAAAAGCCGCGACCTTTCCGGGCTTAAACAGACATTCATGGTGCGGACGCCAGCCCGTATTCGTGCCGATCTGCGAGATAAAGGCTATACCGGTGAGGAGCTTATACGGCTTTCTGAGCTCGAAATTAGCCATAACAAAGCCATAGTTGACGCGGTGGTTTCAAAGGGCACAGAATGGATCAAGCTGATCAACATCACAGGGCGTAGATTGCTCTTTAATATGGCGGCAAGCGGCTGGGATTTTGACAGCGAAGACGAAGATAGCGGATCTGAAGAAAGTGGTGTTCCGGATACAGAACACGGTCCGCTGAATAGCCATTGGCTCGACGACGATAATGGCATAACTATCATCAGGGAGACGAGGAAACTGGTCAACGCGGCGCGCTCAAATCCATGCCAATATCGAACGCCAACCATTCGGATCGTTCTTCCAAGACTCGTGTCTGGCAAAATCAAGGAAGTCCACAAAGTGCTTGATATGGTCCGGAACTGCGGACCAAATGTCATCGTCGAGACCGGCGATAGTCCTTACGTCTTAGAGGAGCCACCAGCTTTGGATGTCGTGTTACAAAACCTGATGATCAACGAACTTGAAGTTCTTACGCCAACAGTCAATCTTGACGTGTCAATTCTCGTTACACTCATGTCAGATATCACACACAATGCCATCCCTGATCAACCTTGGTATTCAAGGGCTACTACTATGCAGATCATCGAAGAGCAGCGCAACCCTGGCTGCATGACACGGGCTCTATATCCGGCGCTTGCAGGACATGATATGGTATGTACCGACACGGTTGCCAACCATATGCGTTCTCAGATGAAAGTTATGGGTACACCTACGCAGCTCGCTCGACTCGAAGCTCTCTTTGAAGGCAAGAATAGAGCTGGCGTAGATCCATCGCCAGCTGAGAGACTTGAAGCCTTCAAGGCACTATCCAGCTACCCAGTGCCCGAAGATCTACGCCTGCCAATCAAGATTGTCGAGTATGACGTTCAGGAATCGTTTGATACCGGCAAGATACCAGCAGCTGCTAAAAGCGTTGTTGATCAGTTGCGTGATGTCACATGTTCGACTTTTACCTACGGATGGGTTGCCAATCTTACTACTATCAGCTGTAACAAACAACTGACCGGTGTCGTTGGCCGCATCGTCCAGGAATTTGGCCTCGGAAATGGCCCAGTGGTTTGGGTTTGTCCCGTAGTCCGAAGTCTAGCGCCGAATGGAGACCACTACAGAGCTGAAAATAGAGCTGATCTAAGGCGAATGCGAGAGCAGAAGGAGAGATCATCATTAGAATTAAAAACTGACATGGACGGCGCTTGACATATAGAAAAGAGATAGCAACTATGGCAAAAATAATACGATGTAATGTCTCTATGGCCCATATATTGCGATTGTGGTTGTACAGTGATATTTGTGACACTTCTATGACATTCAACTATAGGCGCTTAGGCCTCGGCCTTCTTGGCATCACCCTTGGCATCCTCCTTCCCCTCATCTCCCCCCTCGGGCTTTGGTCTGAATAGCTTCTTGAGCGACAGCTCAAGGTTAGCCTGAGCTTGAGTCTCAAACTTGTCTCTGACGATCTTCGTACGGAAGACGTGCGGCCGCTCAAGAAATCCCCTAAGAACACTTCCACGGCCCGTTACCCACATGGCTTCCTCAACCCAGTCATACTCCTTCCTAACAGCCAGTTCATAGGCTTCATACTCCGCGGGAGAGGCGCCCAATATACTCAAGTCTATATCCAAGAACAGCTCAGCATCCTTGAGATGTTTCTTGCTGGCCATCTTGGGCACCTGGTGCGAAGCTGTCGACATGATCATGTCGATGATGCGCTTGACACGTGCGCGGTCTGGATAGTTTGCCAGCCGCGCATTGCAGAGTTCTGCGCTCTTGGCCTCGTTGTCCATAGCGCGTGCATCGTGAATGGCGTCATGGTACCAAATGGCAGCTTCGACGGCATGTGGGTCGTTGAATTGTGATTGGTGGGCTTCCCAAAGTGCTAGCAGTGAGTCCCGGTGGGCAATGCTGTGGGCTGGACGATCGGGCTGATCATACAAGGCTTTGAGCTCGGCACGCATAGGCGCGGTAAGAAGTGGTTTGCTCATAATGAAGATATGCGTCGATGTTTTAACGAAGGTGATTCTCTGTGATGTGATGTTAAAGTAAACAAATAATGTCAGGTGGTTGATATAAAAGTATAGCGGGGTCTAGGGTTTGTGGAGAATCCGTAGAAAGTAATGAGTCGGGATAATGATACAACAAGATATTGTAAAGCCCCAAAATTCTGGAATATCGTTGCATATATGTCTAGTGGAGATGCCTTTATTCAAGAAAAATTAAAAGATTTAAAAAAGATTACGTACAAGTATCTTCGTTTTACTCTCTAGCGCCAACTACGTAACACATCGGAGGTAGAGGCTCTTGTCTGACCACAGTACCAATTGTGGAACAGCACTGACGTGAGCTCAAGAGGCAAAATCAAGTGCTGTTGATTCTCAAGTTACAGTAGTGAAATGCGGCTACAATGTTTTGAAACAATATCCCCATAGGGCTTTCGATTATCTCTAGTTACGCCCTTTTTAGTTACAAGTCTCTGCTTGAAAGACAAAAATACACTTCTCAAAAGCTGTAAGTTTCATGTTTCAGAGATCTTCGAAGCTCAAAGATCAAGTCTCTGCATTCACAAAAGACAATCAACAAAAGAACACCGCTACGGATACGTTCCTACATACGTAATTTATATGTAAACACACCACTGATTGGCGTTGATACTAGTAGCTTCTGCTTTGAGGTTTGACCAACACTTAGCTTGTTTGGGGTGTACTGGGATCACAGTCTATGAGCTCGCGATCTCAAGTCACAAATAGGTTTCTGAATATCAATAAAGAAAGTCGTGCTATAGTATGGTTCGTAACAATGCTCTTTTTGCTCAAATGTATTTAGTGCTCTACGTATTAGGGTTGGGGTATAATACTAAACATAGGGTTACATGAAATTTCTGATAGTTAAGTGGGATGGACATCAATATACTAGAAAACATTCGAGAACTATTGATAGTTTTATGTCAGGCAATTCTCAGAGAGTGCTGCTTGTCACTGATTTCGGGACTGCATTGTTCTGTGTCTGAGCTGCATCCCCCTCTAGGATTCAGTACTGATATCTATCACTTCTGACTAAAATGGACGGCTTTAACGCCGAATCTGCTGCTTTCATGCAGTGGTTCACCTCGGTACCCGGTGCTTCAGTCCATCCTTCAGTTACCTTCAAAGATCTTAGAAGTCAGGGTGCTGGCCGTGGTCTTGGTAAGTTACATTATTTTGAAAGATATAGGCTGTGAAATACGCTAGCTTGATTCGATCTGTCATTGGCGTTTTGACTGATCGGTTACTGTATAGTTGCTTCGACTGAGATTCCTCCTGAGACCGTGCTCTTCACTATTCCCCGGTCTATCATTATGAGCGTTGGTACCTCGGAACTGACTTCCAAATTGCCTCAGCTATTCGAAGAAAATCAGGAAGAGGATACTGAGATGGGTGATAGTGATGAGGAGGCGGAACACACCGGACCCGATCCATGGTCTTCTTTGATCTTCATTATGATATATGAATACCTGCGTGGTAATGAATCTAAATGGGCTCAGTACTTCCGTGTTCTTCCGACGTCCTTTGATACTCCAATGTTCTGGTCCGACGCGGAGTTAGGTGAGCTCCAGGCCAGTACTCTAGTGTCACGCATCGGTAAAGATGACGCCGAAGCAATGTTCCAGAATAGGATCGTTCCGGTGTTGCAGCAGCATAAAGACATCTTCTATCCGGCAGGCGTGGCTGAGCTCAGCGAGCCTCAGATCGTTGATTTGGCGCATCGCATAGGCAGCAATATCATGGCATATGCCTTCGACCTAGAGGGCGACGAAGAAGATGAAGATATGGAAGAGGATGGTTGGATTGAGGATCGCGAAGGCAAGGCGATGTTAGGAATGGTCCCTATGGCTGATATGATGAATGCAGACGCCGAGTTCAATGTAAGTTCCTATATTTTGGGGGCCATGCTGACTCTAGCCTGGACTTCTTCCTTCGAGAGTCGTTAGTTCCGGTATACCCGGATGCCTAACGTCTTTGTTTATCGTGTAAACACTTGGTTCTACTATCGACTGGCCATCGTGAACTGAGGCTGGCCACGGATAATGCAAAGGCATGGCTTTGTATTTTTCATGCGCAGCCTTAGAAGAAACAACGTTGCACTATTGACTAAATATTCAGCCCACTAACTCAAACAATCACTTAATAGGCCCACGTCAACCACGCCGAAGATACCCTCACAGTGGTCTCTCTGCGTACCATCGCGGCTGGAGAAGAAATTCTCAATTATTACGGTCCACACCCCAACTCAGAGCTGCTGCGCAAGTATGGTTATGTGTCAGAGCGACACAATCGATACAATGTTGTGGAAATATCATGCAATCTTATTCGCAAGCAGGTCCAGGCATATCTTGGGCTGTCAGACCAGTTTTGGGAAAAAGCGGTAAGTGAGAGGATAGGCACACGCTATGTGTGTCCATAAAATGCACAATGCCTCAACCGGCCGTATTTTGATCGTGGCGGTTCAAGTCACTTTTGATATATATACCAAACTGTTTTACATGCATATCATCAGGCTCTGTGCCGTACAGCTGCCAAATTGTGATATTCAGATATCACAAGGCAAACGCTCTTGCCAATAGATCAGAGCCACGTTTAGGAAACATGGCGCTAATTCTTGTCATTTATGACCTAGGAAAACTTCCTCACCGAAGACGAAATCGAGGATTCTATCTTGTTGGAACGTAACTCTGGCGACCCCGGCCCAGACGGCCTATTCCAAGGCCCGGCTAATACTCAAGGGTCTCTCGATGAGCTAGAGAACCGAGTGAATCTTGTCTTGAAGGCAGTCCGGAAAGTGTCTTCGTCGGTAGTGGCTGATAAACGCAAGAGGGAAGAGATTTGCGCCGAAATCGTGAAAAACATCATAGCCGAACGACTCTCGGAGTACCCCACAACGCTAAAGCAAGATAAGGCGCTATTGGACGGGAAGACAGGCAGTTTAGTTTCTGACCGCCTGTGTATGGCTGTCAAGATTCGCGCAGGCGAGAAAGAACTGCTCGAGGCTGTTCTCGCTGATGCAACCGTCAATGCCAACATCAGCCCCCAAAACGGACAGGGCGAGCCTCCCAGCAAGCGCGTTAGATAAACTCGGCTTTACTTGCAGCTGTAATGCTGCAGACATATAAGCAAATAAACAAAGCCAAACGCGGCTGCGCACGGCTAACTTGAATATGGCTAAATACAAGTATGACTAGTGTCAACATCAAGGTGCCGATATTGTATCTGGCCAAAGTGGAGATTCAAATCACATCTGAGAACTGCACATCGACTTACATAGCTTTCAATCCTTCTGAGAAGATAGTGCTCATATCATTACTACGTTCGCGGTATAGCTCATGCCAGTTCTTGTTTCAACAGAAGGAAGTAGAAGGTTCTGAGAAGCATAATCCTGTTTTTTTTTGGCCAAACTGAGGGTCTTTTATAGTACATAGTGACAGTGATCCTTGGCGTGCGGTACTTTCACATATACAGATATGCTCACAATACACATGTCAGTTGGCAGGAGTCAATCGTTGATAAAAGCATGTCTAGAAATATTATTCTCATTATGTACCTGCTCATCTCTATAAATGACTAGATAGATTTGTATAGTCATGTTGCACCCTCCAAGTTCCACTACAAAACTGGCAGATTAATCCGTGGTTATACAACTACGATAGCTGTAACTAGTTCGACGACTATGTAGCAGAAGGAAGCTCTAGGTCAAGCACACCGCATTTGTAACTTCAGAAAAGAGGGGGTGATGTGTATCAACCAACATCTTGAACGTAAATTGAATGTTAAGAAGTCTCCGGGGTTTTCTTGTTGCTTGGCGCTTTTTCTCTGGTATTATAGTTTGTCTGAACAATGTACTTGCCAGTGCTTGTTTTAGGTATCAAGCCAAACTTGGTTAATATTGTCGCAGCGGAAGGTATTTGCGGATCATACATATATATACAACTATGTACAGATAGATATACATATGTAGTCGGCCGCCATGATGGGCCCCCCTTGATGTGACCGCCTTCTTGGCCACTTTTGTAACATACTGGAGTCGAAAATTACAAGATGACCTACGTAGCTCGAATGAACTATAAGGCGGGGATTCATACATGTCATATTACAATGAAACGTATATAAAAACGACGATGCTACAGGGACCATCCGTCAATACAACAACAGTTATATCAGTTTGATGACATGGCTTATCGATGCTACTTATAGTATATCGATGTGATATGAGTGATGTGGTGATCGAATATGTTGATGAACTCGATCTTACTTAATATTGATATGCACAGAACTAGCTATATTACTAGAGAACTTATGGCAAAGACAGGCTGCACAATCTGAAACAAAACATGATTCGGATAACTGGATAACCTGCAAGCTATTGATCTAAACAACACACGAATATCACCACCACTGCCCAACTAAGGCACACAAATGTTTAGCAAGAAATGTCGTGTGCGTTCCTTATTGATCTGAGCTCCCAATGCACAGAAGTATGCGAGCCGCTTACGGTGGACCGCACAATATATAAGTTATGTGTTCAGTGGTCGCTTCCATATATTATAATTGCCCAAAACGGGTGTTCTGATGATCTACATATCAATAAATTGGCTAAAGTCATAGAGTTGTTGTTTTTTTGCTGCATTGAACCCAATCCCAATGAAAGTATTGCGTGGCGCATCTATCGTGGAGCTATAGAAATTCCAAAACGATATCTCATCACTACGTGGCGTTAACATAACGGCTCAGAATCCCATGAATCACAGACGCTTCCCATTGCTATAGTCAGCTAGCCCTCTCAACGTCGATGCCTATGGTGAGCCGTACTTGTTGGGTTGCGTAGATAGACTGCGTCGGCTAAACCCAAGCCATCTTGTGGACTTTGCCATATCTGAAGTGTGAGAAAGGATCGTAGTCTTGGAGATAGCCTATAACGACACTAGGTAGAAAGCTATGCAGTAATTCTCAAGGTATCTTACATAGGACACCTCGACTTTACTATATATAAGAGGCCGTCCGTCCGCGTTTCTACGAAAATGTTGTTGTCTCCAGTATCAATCATCAGTCTACATATCCAGGCCTCCTCGTTCTATTCCTATTCAAAATGACACCGCAAAAGTCCATTGAACATCTCGAGCAGTTGAGACAAAAGGTATATAGCCTTCACGACACATTATCTACGAGCTTTTGTATCTAACAACCAACTCAGCATAACACCAGCTTTTTATTTACAATTGCCAAGATCCGAAAACAAGACTCTGGAGCTTTCGTGAGAACCATCTCAAATCACCGCTCCCCTATACTCAAAGAAGAAGATGTACAGTTCGAGTATGAAAGGTTTGCCAACCAAGACTCCAGAATCGAGGATTCAAACGGCTGCAGCGGCTATGCATATAGCAATGTGGTGTATCGCATGACGCTGAACGGCATCACACGTGCTGAAAACTACGAATTCATCATTGGCGACAACTTGGACCACCAACCAGATGAGGGCAAAACGTTGGATGTCAACGCCCTCCCCTTCTTCAGGAGACGATGGGGCGGCGAGAGAATCGACTCTCTACATGACAAGACACGTACAGTCTATAGCTTTAGTCCGGAATATCCACTCGTAGCTGCCAAAGCGGATGCTTGCTACAGCTACATAGGCAAGGGCATAGGCCGTAAAATGGCCAAAGACGGTCCCAATCATAACGATCATGCGTGGTTTGGCCGCCCTATTTTCGCGGTAACTCGTCAAAACTCGGGGCTCCATGTCCAAGTTGGCCTAGAACCTACCGATTTCGAAGGCAGAGAGAACCGTGAACTTAGTTGGGAGATCGATGCTCCCGACTCGTGCCACATCTCCAGGCTATTCCATAGATCCCACGTCAAGACTGGGCAGCTGCAGATCGAACCCCCATCCGAAATCGCAGTCCATGGTGATATAGGCTTGATTCTTGGAACTATGATGTTCAGCACAAACAGCAGTCTTGAGTACGACGCGACGAAGCACTTAGACGCTCAGAAAGCTATATTTGAACCCGTTGGTCCAGGTCACTCCCCCAAGTTGAACGGAAATGTCTGGACAAACCCTTTCGAGGCTAAAGGATGTAAGTAACCCTTGATACTGCCGATATTGGGAAACTCAACTAATGCTATGTCATAGACGTTGACAACGAGGATACTCAAGTCCCGTGTGGGTATGTCATCCATTTTGCCCTGGACCCTGAAAACCGGATATCGACTAAGGAAAATGTAGACAAACTATGGAAGTACAACGAAGGAAGTATGCCGTTTGTTCGCATGGAAAGAGATCAGAGTTCTTCAGCTTTTTGAATATTGTTGTTCAAGGTTACCCCAAGACACATATGCTACCTTATGTACTGTTGTTACACATACTTTAATATACTATTGCGGGAAGATATGTATAGTTGTTGCCACTCTCTTAGAATATATTATGTTAAAATAGAATATGGCGCATGTAAATCTTCTTCGATTAATTCTTAATTATTTCAACTACTCTTCTATGCTTTCGTTTACACAGCATCGGGTAACCGGACGGCGATATCGCCCGACTGAGTAATGTATCGAACCCATGGAAGTGAGGGGTATTGCAACTGTGAGAAAAAGATATGGGTTAGCATCAGGTTTCAACCGATGAGACGAAAATTTCGAAAAAGAACAAGAAAAAGAAATCTTACTTTGGGTTCGGTGATCTTGAGATACCGCACTTGAATTCCACTCGTCGTGAAATAAGGAATTTCGAATTTGACTTGGATTGGTCTCTTGCCGCCCTTTCCAGGGCCGCCAACACCACCCATACTTCCACCAAAGCCACCAGTCATACCACCACCATGTTCGTCGTCACCGCGAACAGAGGGCAGTCCTAATTCTGCGCGCATCAGGAACTCTTTGCTTCCGCCAAACTGCTTAATCTTCCACACAATCGCGCTTTGCTCGGGTGCATAATGCACTGATCCGATGTTGGTCCGGAAGCGCGGCGAGTCAGCATCATCTGGCACTGGAACGATAATCTCGACGTTGTTGGCGGTGCTGCGACGCTTGAATTGGGCTTTGGCTTTGAGCATGTATTCGATGCGAGAGCCGGAATGCGACTCAACTACACATTCTACCCAAATTAATGGCTTGACCTGTGTGTTTAAGCGGTAGCTCATGAGTTCGAATTCACCATCGGGTGGAATGAAGGAGATTGTGCGGTCGTTTTCGAAACGTGATAGTCGCACGCATTGGTGAAACTTGACATCTTCCATCTCGATAGCCTTTCCGCGGGTCGTGCGACCGGTGGTTTCGAACATGACCTTGTCGTTCAGTCCTAGGCGTAGTTCGGGCATCCCACTCAGATAACACTTCATTTTGATAGCACCAAGGATCTCGGAGCGTAGCACATCACCGCGGGCAGACACCAGCAAATTCAGACTTTCGACAACATCTAGGAAGACCTCGTTCTTGCGGTAGCGGATGCCCTCAGATCTCCACGACACAGCGTTTGTAACGGCAATGGGTGGGCGTGCTTGTACTTCCAGTTTGTGCGACTCTTGAGTGATGTACTCTTGTAGAATCTTAGACTCAGTAGTCTGGGGGTAACCAAAGTCCATCATCTCGTCAAGTAGTTCGTAAATTACAACGAAATTATCGCGGATGGACTCCTCTTCTAGTGCCTTGAAATATTCTGTGAACACTTCTACTATCTTGTGTAAGAACAATAATATTTCAGCAGCATTGGTGTTGCGTTTTGTGAGGGCGAGGATGTAGAGGTTGTTGTGACGAATGTATAGGTACTGATAATGGGGTTAATTATGAACTGGAATCTCGAGATGGGAGCGATATTAGAAACGCACATTGATACCCTCATGAGAGAAGCATGGGGGGACAGCAGAGGACTCTTCTTCGGCTTCACTGAGCAATACAGGAAACTTCTCTACTGCAGACATGGGGATATCTCCCCTATAATTTCTAGCTAGTAGTGTCTATATCATAGATAGCTACGTCAGCAGGGCACGTTAACAATAGCACGAGCTATTTTTGAGGGCATTAAGCTGTCATACCTTGCCCTTCAGATCGAGAAAAAACAGAGCAGACGCCATTGTGAAGATTGGTCGCTGCTATGAGGGGTAGGGCGTTCTGATATGGTCGTAGTTGGCGGCGGGGGAGATCGAGAGATCAAGATGTTCTACGAATGCGACAGCTGGCTCTAGCGCCAAGAAAGACTCGCAAGGAAATAAGATACCAGTAGAATGAGATATGGTATGGCGTCTGCCACAGTAGTATAGAGGCGGCGATGAAGATTGAGCGAACAATGGCCGACGGGTGTAATTTGTGTGGCGATAGTGTCCGATTAAGAAGCGCAGGGAGTATTAAACAACGAATACGGATAGTGATATCTCAACTTGCGGTATAGATGGTTTTTTGGTTAAACTCCTAAACGCAACGACATTGATGGGACCTGGCTGCTCTTAGTTGTAGTGGACCAGGCTATCATTATTTGGTATCACTTTTGATTGCTTTGCTCTGCATGCCAATAGGAGAGCGAGCTTGTCTCAGCCTCATGAAGCTCTTAGTACAGGTATAGCTATCACAAGCCAGCCACGATGGCGCCCCGCTTGCCAGTGGCTTGTTCATGGCCCCTCTATATAGTCACGTGGCCCGATAATGTGGATACGGTGAAGATATGGCCCTCTATAAAAGCGAGAAAAAGTTTCGCAGATTCTTGGATGCTTTATTTTCCTTTTCCTCTTTGTACCATCGCGTCTTTCAGACAGTGCATCTCTTCATTTCTCCACATCGATCTCTGCACATTCTGTGTAGAGTTTCACCGTGCTGCAGTTGACGTAGAAGCGATATTTGACGCGTAGACCGACAGCTTAGCTTGCTGTCCCATAAGAACTGCCTACGTATTTTACCCGGCCCTTTATCTTTGTGGTATCGGGTTCGGCCTCGTTGCCAAGGCGGTGTCAGAGGGACCGTACATTCCATAACATATTTTGAAAAAAAGAAAAAAAAAATTGAAAAAGAAAACCCGCAGAACAATGTCGTGTCTATTATTGTCGTTTACTTCATGTTCAGTATACATTTGATATCAACTTGCGGCTTATTATCTTGTATGAGCGCAAGAAGTGTCAATCGTGATCATGATCGGCCTTGGCCGAGTATTAATAAGCAAGATTTTCTGTTCTACTTGTCTATGTACTATGGGCATCGAACCCGCTAGATTTTTAGTATGAATTGCTGTTAAATATTGGGTTAATACCATTGCCATATTCACATGTCGAATCAGATAATAATGGCCACCCACCCACTAGAAAGGTAGGAAGACTAACATACTTACATATTACTCGCCATACCATAAGAGCGAATGTCGGGAATAGTTTTACCATCTATAAGTTTGCATATCTACGATATATAAAAACCAAAAATAACAGAGTGCATTGCCACTACAAATTTACATCATGATATTCCGCGTTGGAGCTGTCCGATGATGTGATTAGTCGTAACAAAAAAACTACAATGAACGGCATTATTGGAGTCAAGCTCAAGTTTCTGTCAGTTATCATGGTTAGTTATAGTGATCAGTTCCTGCTAAGCCATGTTGTACCCCTGCTAGAAAAGACAGCAAAATTTACAGTGGCAGGGATATGCGCTACTTGGCTCCTAACAATTTGCCTCTTTCTGTTACTTGTTTACGGGCAAGAGCCAACAAAAATGTACAAAAATGCATGTGATACGATCTCCTCCACTCCTTCAAGCGTCTAACACGTGCAATATAGCGACGAGTTCCCAACAACTTTTTTTGCTTGACTGTTGGCAAGTCATAATCGGGGCCCATGAATAAGATGGCTCGTATGTATGGGTAGAGTGCCATTTTCATGTGATTGTGCATATAAGCAGGCTGTTAAAAGGGCTTACATTCGCCGTCATTATCTTTCTCACAAAAAAAAAGAAAGTCCGTTATCTCGTAGGCAGGTCATCGTGAAGGCTTTGGGGCATCTTAAACACGCTGAAACATCTCAGACCCCCTGAACAATCTGTAAACTGCACGAGCACAACCAGGAAACTCAAATACTTGATAATATTGGACTCTTTCAAGGGACTCTTGGCCCGTCCTAAAACAGCAAAGAAAGCGCATCTCGTGCTTGCGGGAGTCCTTGCACACCCTGCTTTTATCGGCTTACATTGAGCATTTGAACATCCTATCCGGCCGTTGTTCGATGGTTATCGATTGTCCAGCTTTTGTTATTCTTTTTCACAATCATCGTCTTGTTCCACGCTCAATCAATCGAATTGGCCGAGGTGAGTGACAGTCCCTTTTAGAGCGCACATAATAGGCCCTCCTGTGACACTCTGGTAGACGCCTGCCTACCAGACCTCTAATCTTGTGTTCTCCCTTTGGTTCTGCCTGTCTTGTCTGCTTCTCCGTCTGCCATCGACTATTCTTCTTTTTCGTATCCTTTCGTCTGTCACTATCATTTGTGTCATGGCGACATCTATACGATTTCTTTGATTGCTGCCCTTCTCGTCTTGTTCTAGCCCGAGGTTCTCGCTAGACGCTTTCTTAGACGCCTTCTGCCCAGCTTCTATTTCGTAATTGTTTTCTTTGGCAGTCTCCATTTATCTACTGCCTGTATTGTGACAGGCGGTTTCTCAACAATATTCTGGACTCCGTTGTTCTGTAGCGTTCTCCAACGCCTTGATACCGAAAGCGTCATCCGCTGCTACCTTTGTTTTCCATTATAAGCACTGCATATTTGTTGCGCCTGCATTGCTAGCATCCTTTTTAATCATTTTTATCTCGATTATACTTCACCGAACTCTGTCACCGACATCCTGACGACTATTCTCGATTGATCGCCAAGCTGACCTGACGGACTACGATGGCCCAGAACACGATCCAGCCTGTACAGGGCGATGCTGTGCTAGGTATTACTGAGCCTCTCAATGGTGACGTCGATGCCCACGCCCGTCCACAGGCCGATCTGCACCTTCCTCCCATCAAAGATCTCGATCCAGCCTCGGCATCACGACCCACTCTGCCGCCCATCTCCGGCTCGATATCATCGCATGGCAGCTTGGCCTCCCTACCTTCTCTCGCCGAGGTCATGCCAGCTTCAGGTGCATCGACACAGGCTGGTGGGCCGTCGCAGCCACATCGCATGCCGTCATTCTCAGAACTAACTGCCGGTGTCTCAACGGCGTCGTCTCTCAGCTATCATCACACTCCCATAGACTCGGAAATGTCTGGAATGGGATCGCCAGATTATATGCGGGCTTCTCGAGCCAGTAGCTTCGCTGAGGATTCAGAGCTGAGATTCGTCGCGCAAGCCTTGGCTGAAATGAAAACTGGTTTGTCGCCCTTGCAGGTAGTCTCATAAATTAGGCCCGTTGAATGCTTACTCTTTAAACTATAGGCGCAACATCGACACAACACAGCCCGCAAATGGGCCCTTCTACCCTCGGTAACTCCCCACAACAGCCTCTTCTCTCTATGATCACCAACTCCCACCCATTGCTAGCTACAACAATCGGAGGTGCGACTCAGGCATACAACAACTCTAAAAACTTCTCCCCGCGCTTTAAATCTGGTGCTGAGTACGTCGAGAGTTATTTGAATCCGATTGCCAACACTGTCGGAAATGTAAGCCGCGTTACTGGTGTCGAGGGTGGTGTCCGTTGGATACTCGGAGGCCGTCGACCGCCACAGGGAACCATTGATGCCCAACCACCAGGGGAGCAACACTCAAAACGTCGCAAAGTTAATGGCGGCGCTAGTGTACCGGCGAGCGAAGATGGCGACCCTCATGATCGGAGGTCCTCCATTGGC
The DNA here is from genome assembly GCA_004009845.1 of Davidsoniella eucalypti. NCBI lineage: Eukaryota > Fungi > Ascomycota > Sordariomycetes > Microascales > Ceratocystidaceae > Davidsoniella > Davidsoniella eucalypti. The sequence continues at coordinate 61,012 of RMBW01000093.1, read as the reverse complement.
AGTACTGCTACTGTGTCAGTGTATGAAGATGCGATGATGACATCCGATTACTCTCAGTCACCAGGCGCCCCCAACGGCACAAACAACACTAACCAACCAACAAACCGTGCCCGCGGACGTGGCAATGTGGGTTGGCGTTTGATCCGCTCAACTACTGGTCTAGGTGCAGCAATGAACGATCAAAGTCTACGCAGCTTGAAATACTGTCTAGCTTGGCTACGCACAGCAAATAAGAACATTGACAACAACATTCATACGCTTAAGAATCTCGTTGAAGAATACGATCGTGCGGAAGCTCGTGAGCGTGAAGCTCGCCAGGCCAACAGAGGCTCTGAGCAAAATGCCCGGAGAGATAGCTTAGATGATGACCTAGACATGCAAAGCCCACCTTTACTAGCAACCGAAGGTCAGAATACTACCTCGCCCAATAGCGCCGCGCCGGAACAAGGAGGCGATGCCAATAATCGGAATCCTAGAACGCGCCGTGAAGTTGGCGAACGAATCACCCGTTTGAAGTCCGACGTTGTCCGCGTCCTTCAAGATACTGTCAATACCATTTCTATCTACACAGGCGCAGCTCTACCCCAACCAGCCCGCCAATTTGTCCGTCGCAGTCTCATGAGCATCCCCGCTCGATCCACTAGTGCTGCTAAAGCACAGGAGCGTGAACAACAGGAAGCTCTTGATCGTGGCGAACGGCCAAACCATCGCACCACCACTCGCCGTAATGCGCAAACAGCTTTACTTGTTGCTCGTGAAGGCCTGCAGGTCATCCTCCAGATTAGCAATGTGTTGGATGGCACTATCGGCAGCGCTGAGCAGTGGTGCGAACGACTTGGTCGTAGACCCGTCAACGGTCTCAATGGCCCCAATGATGGACAAGAGACTAGCCGCGGTATCCAAGATGGTAGCAACAGCAGTCGTCTTGGTGATGCCATCATGGAAGAATCTGAGGATCTTCGGCCCCCAACAACCGCCGAGAAGCGTCCACTTGAGCAATAAGCAAACATACACAGCTTATATCTCCACAAACAAAACAACCCATGTTTGTTCACCCTTGAATATCCCTGGTATATTTCCTTTGTCACTCACTACTCTATGATACCATTATACGCGCACCATCTACTACTGTCGCTACTTTGCAGCGTTTCTCTTCACCTCACATACTTGCAATTACCACTATGCTTTTCTTTTGTGTGTCTTTCTCTTGTTTCGTAAGCTTTTCTTTTTCCTGTTATGCTTTGGTTGATAGGGTGTTATCATTTTTATGGGCGTTGAATGTTTTTACGACTCTCTAAATGAATATTAGAGGGAGGTTAGGTTGAGTTACATTTCGTTGTGAGCTTGAGATGAATTAAAAGCTGAATTTTGATAACTCTGTGTCTGAATATTTTAGTACAGCAAATCATAATATGACTGATATATCTATGTATTCATGTCTTAACGTGCCAATAGTTGGTGTGGTATGGCTCTACACTTTAACAAGTAGGGCCATTTGTCAACCAACATGTGAAGTTGATATGAGACATTTTATTTTAAGAAAGGTAATGAAAGCAAAAGCAAATTCAACGCCTAGAACGCCATGCGGAAAAGCCAGTCCTAGAGACTAGAAGAGAGAAAGGGAAATTGGTCTACTCAGTGTGAATACCCAACAACTAAAAGAGAAAAAGCTAGCATCTAAAACCAAGGACAACTATTTACAACAACTAGACGCACATGGTCATTGCTGGCCAGACTTCATCTTTTCCTTCAGACTTAGCATTTCAATGAATGCCGTAACTTGGTCGGCCTCTGTCTTGGCCTCTTGTTTTTGCTCATCCGTGGGCTCCGACATAAGATCCTGGATGCCGATGGCACCCTTACCACCAGCAGCAGACGATTGGCTCTGGGGCACTAGAATATGGCTATCACTATCCAGCCAGCCAGGAGCAATGCGACGCTTTTCAGCCAACTCCGCACTAGCGAACCGTTCTTCTAAAGCGCGTAACTCCGCATCAGCATCCGCTTGTAGTTGGGCCAGATGTGCCCGCAGCTGTTGGCAGGATGCAATGATAGCATCCGGATGTGCAGCGTGGCCACCACGACTCGTGACGTAAGGTATCTTCGCTGTGCCATTGTTACTACTGTCAGCAGTTGTTGTTGTTGCTGCAGAAGAGGAAGCCGGGTTCGACATGTTTGGTGTGATGGTAGTCGATATCCCGGAGACGTATCGGCTAGTAGGAAGAACAGAGGGGAGCTTTGTATAATTATAGCTCAGGGTTGGCGCAGATGGAAGTTTTACAAATGGCGAGACAGTCAACGGAACCTGCGAGAGGAGGTTATTGAACTCTTATGATGGGTGTAAGTGGAAGGGAAGTCAGCAAAACTGATTGGAAGATAGAGAGAGAAAGATTCTCGAGTTTGGGCCAGCGTGGTATTTTTTGGATGGATAGAGGGGAAAGAGGGAAACTAGGAGACAGAAAAAGAAATGACAGAAAAAAAAAGCAGAGACAGAAACTTACGATTATCATAATTCTGTGACATTTCGCACTGAGATACTCGGCTGGCTACTGGCTTATAAGTGAAGAAGCAAGCTCTCTAAAGTTGGTGTAGCTATGGGGAGAACAATGAATGACGTCGATTAGGACTGGCCAACTTTTATGTGGGGCTGTCCCAATAATGCACTTAGTCACGTTCAGATAGGCTATAGTAACATATGTAGGATAAGAGCTTATAGCCAATTTTAGATAGAATGTATTAGTGGGACAAGGCTACAGCCTTATTCCATCTTCGACTTCTTGTGCTGTTGAGTTAGGATCAAGCCAGAGCTGTCAACATTTCTGACACGAATCTTCACAGTTCCCTTATAGCATTTCGAAACACATCCAATCTCTACAGAATGCTTCCAATCACGACTCGCAGTCCTCCCAACTTGGAGGACTTCATTACTCTCGTCGACTACCAAAGCCAAACCCCCCAGAGCTTTTATGACGGAAAGCCAGTGCTTCACTACCATGCCACTGGTATCAAGGGCTGGATATCGATTCATAGTGCTGGCAAACTGCCCATCTTCCCCGTGGCCAATGCGGAGCAAAGACCGACAGAGCCTGAAAGCAAAGCACTTCCTGAAGGCCAAGCTAGCCAAAAGATCGAGCAGGTTCTCGATGTGTTTGTGAACAGCGAGTAGGTAAACCACAACCAGATGGTAATTGTGTACTATGGACTAACATGGGCTTAGAAACTTTACTATCTTCAACCAAACTGCAGAGGTCGGAATTTCAATACCGTACCCCTCAATTGCAATTCATGCAGCCTCTTCATCCACGTCTGGCGACTATTCGATCAAGACCGTCTTGCTGCAAATTCAGCTAAACGACGGTGGTTCTGGCGATGACGAGTTTGACGATGTTGAGCTAATTCTAGTTCCATCTCAAGAGTCCACAGAGCAACCCGAGGATAAAAAGCTGTTCACCGCCATCTCTGCTTGCTCAGACCTACACCCAGATCCCACAGCCGAGGGCGAAGATGATGACGACGCATACCCGGACATCATCTTCGAGGGCAGTGCAGAGCACGAGGCACTCGAGGGCTACTCGGGTGTTCTACGTGGAAGTGCCAACGGCGGCCTACCACCCCCGATGGCGGGAAGTAGCAGATGGATCACGGCTGAAAACGTAGATCAATTCTTCGATAAGGATGGGAACTATATCGACCAGTCGGCAGATGGAGAAGAAGAGCAAGAAGAGCTAGGCGAGGGTGCTGGCCGTGTCAGATCGCGAGATGAGGTTGAAGCCGAGAAGGCTGGAGACGGAACAGAAACTAATGGTACAGAGGAGTCCGATAGTAAGAGAGCACGCGTCGATTGAAATGACTCATGGAAACCCAAAAAAGGCGAAATACATAGTAAATCACTAATGCAATAATTTGAGAGCAAGATTTCACAGGGTGGGAGCATGATTATATTTCGGAACTGCCACTAAAAGATAACTACAACATTGAACTAACTATAAGCGTTTTCCTGCTGTAGGCCTGAAAACCACCTGACTGGGACAAACAAAAAGGAAAGAAAATAAAGAAGCATAAAGATCGTGATGATATGGAAAACTGGGGGCAAGTGGTTACAACCTTTGGTATACAAAAACGAGAGTGAGCGAAGTAAACTACAATAAAAAGAAAAGATAACGCTAGATGTGAAAATAGAAGAACGAAAGAAGATAAGATTAATATGTGCCATTGGCGAATGAGCGGCTACCAGAATGTCTGGACGAGCTATCAGGCGAAGAGCCCATAAGGAATCCGCTATCGTCGTAGAAGCTTAGGCGTTGGAGGCCGCTATCATCAGACAACAACAGCACATCATCAGTCTTAGCAAACGTGACAGAAGGCTTGCGCACCGGCTTCGAGCTGGGTGTAACAACGAGGTTCTCGTCTGTCCACGTGCTCATGCTTTTAGTCAGCGCCGGCAGCTCCATCTCTGGGTCCTGGCTGATGCCGCGCTGCTGCCGAGGGCATTGCCGGTGCTGTTGCTGTTGGAACGGGCTCTTGCGGGACAGTGGAAGAGACACGTGCGAGGAGGCAGCGGCAGCGAGATTGGAATGGGACGGCGATGGACGAATTCCTGCGCGCATGTCTTCACGGCTGGCTTTGGACATGACTTGCATCTGGCGCCGTTTCTGGTGGTGTGTGCCGCTACCCCCAGGGCCACCGGAAGATCTGTGGCGTGGTTGGTGGTCGTTGGCTAGACTGCTGCTTCCCGTGTTGCTGAAACGGCTGACGGAACCGCTGCTGGTCAGGCCAGAGTGCGTCTGGCGGCGGTTGTGTCCGTTCATGGAAACGGGAGGGGCGCTGTTCGGAGTTCTCTGCCGAGCGCTGTTGTAGTAGTTGCTCTGGCCATATCTATGCGGGAGAGTCGGGCTATCCATAAGACCAACGCCCATTCCCATGTTGTTGGACATGCCCATGATGCCCATCTGCATTTGCATCTGCATCAGGTTCATGTTCATCTTCATCATGGACGGAGTGCCACCATAGCTGTACGAACGACTGGCGGGGTTCTGGCTGTTTCTACGGCGCAGCTCGGTGATGGTGACGTCGAGCGCAGTAGCAGGCGTAAGATCAAACGAGCTAGAACTCAAGCTCTGTGGAATGAAGACACCCGAAGCACCAGCGCCACGAGCCATGGCCATCTGGAAAGAAGAGCTGGGGGTCAGACGAGAATCCGACAGGCTGAGAAGCGAGTTGCTCGAGTAAGCCGAGCTCATGCCCGAAGCGCCGCTGGCCGAACGCATGCCACTGACCACTACTGTAGGCACATTGCTACAACTGCGGTGTCTACTGGGCGTCGAGCCAACAGACTTGGATCCAGAAAATCCAGCGTGGGGCTTCACGCCGTTTGATTCCGGCGACGAAGATCCCGATGTTCCAGGAGACGAGACCGACGCAGCACCACGGTCATGTGTGCCAAGGGTCGGCGACGATCTCATAGGCCGCAAGGCCTTCTGTGGCGCTTTGCCATTTTGTCTCTGCGTCAGCTGCTGGCGTTGCTTGGCGGCGAGAGCCCGAGATCGCATGCTAGTCGATGGAGTAACGGTACGGATCTGGCAGCCCTTGATAGGCGTGATCATGCGGGCATTGTCGTTATTCTGGTTCATGACGGCGCGCACACGGTTGCCGCTCAAGTTGCCGCTGGTGCTTCTAGAAAGGCTACCGGCAGTGTTCGACTTGGACGCCGGAGTAGCCGGGTTAGACGCAGTGCCCCGCATAGCGTTTCCGGGAGTCGGCGGACGCGTACGCTTCATAGGCAGCTGGTAACTGTAACTGCCCGCAGCAGCCGGTGGAAGTTTGGCAAAAGGAGGGATAGCAAGCTTGACGCCAGGCTGACGGTGCCGAGTTGGAGATCCAGAGGCCGTTGTCTGCGAAGGCGAGCCGACGGCCGCGATGGAGCCGGAAGATGGTGGTCCAGGACGCGGAGGCTTAGCTGTTGGGCTCTGGCCGGAAGAGAAGCCTGGCCGACGGCGCGGGGGCGGGCATGAGTAGACTTTGCGGCCGTCGCCTTCACCTTGGGCAGCGAGTGACAAAGCGGACAGAGGATTGACGGAAAGGTGCTTGGTTTTGGGGAAGTTGCGCAGGATAGCAGAGTTGAACGGATCGTCACTGCCGGAGTCGTCACTGCCGGAGTCGCCTTCGAACTTGGTTGAGGCTTCGGACATGGCGCCGGCCGAATGGGGTGGAGAAGGCGCATCCTCGCGCTCATCGGCACTGTACAGTGTCGACAAGGCCGAGGAAACATCGCTACAGGCAGAAGGACTGCGCGAGTCACGGTCATGACGGTCGTTGGGGTCGACTTCTACTTCATCTCCATCGGGCGCAGTAGTGAAAGTGGCACTGTCAGTCACGTCAACGCTTTCATCGGCCTCGATCGACTCCCGGATCGGCATCACGAAGCTACCAGCAGGTGAAAGGACAGTGCTGAACTCCTGTGTCAGGATACTCTCGTGCTCGGTCTCTTCATCCTCGTCCATGACGCCCGTCTCCTCCTCGGATTCGGAGGCATACTCGACGACAGACCGCTCCATGCGCATATCATCGGGCGTCAGAATGCTCCATTCAGCCACGTTTAGAGTGCACGCGAGCTGTGCCTGCTCCGGCGAGTTCGGCTGAGGGCACTGGGCAAACTCCGGCACGCGGCTTGGCGAGCTTTTGACGGACCGAGCCTTGGCCGACGTTGGAGTACGCAAGACGCTGGATATGGCCGACGTCGACTTGGCCGGGCACAGAAGACGCTGCTCGGTACTGCGTAGAATGTCGCGTAGCTCGGCATCAGAGCCCTCAGGCTTGCCACTGCTGCCGGAGACGCTAGTACGAGGCGGTGTGCGGGGGCCGACCAGGCTCTTGGTGGTTCGTGAGCTTGGCGGCAAGCTGAGAGGGGCACCGGCTAGACTGACGCTCGTGATGTCTTGTCCGTAGCCGTGCAAGGTAGGCGCCGTGGCAGCACCGGCCCGACTACCGAGCGGGCGCCTGCCTGAGAACATGGGATACGGCACATGAGGATTGCCCATGGTGTAGAATTTCTCGCGCTCTTTCTCGGCAGCGTCCATGTCGAGGTCAAGAGTGCTCTGGATGGCGATTTCGGGTAGTGTCGGCGAACCTACCAGCCAGATGTCAGGCTTGGACTCGACTCTTTGCCTATACGGCAATCCATATGGCATCACATCAGGGCCGTGTAGGGCGTCTTCGTCGATCCAGTTGTCCTTTCTACGATTCGACCCCAGGCCGCTCTGGAGAGAGTCAAACCGCCTCATCGAAGTGCTCTTGCGGAGCGTATTCTTGCGCGTCAAGCTACCGACGTACGGCTTCTGTCGCGGCCGGAAGAACGAGCGGAGGCCGCGTTTCTCGGCATTTCTCTCGTTGTGTGATTCAACTCCGTTCAGGGTCGAGGCGCTTTCCAGTGCGGCCAAGTTCCGAGTTCTCTCAGGTGACTCGGCAGACGAGGTCTCGGAAGCCGCTATAGCGCGTTTTCGGCGCACAGAAATGACATAGAGTACTACTGACAGGCCGCCGGCAACTAGCACACTACCGCCTATAGCAGCACCGATCATCCAGTTGACAGAGCCTTCAAGTGAACCGCGAGCCGCGATCAGCATCGGGTCAGAGCCGTGTTCCTGGCCCTGGATGGCCGGCATACTGAAAGACTGAAAGACTGAAGGCGACGCAATATTAGAGAGTTATGAATGCGAAGTCAAGATGTGATGGTGAAATCGAAATACGCACAACACAGCAAGAGAAGATAACGAAATCAAAACAAAGCGACAAATTAGTAATGAAAGATAGTATCAGAAAGAAAAAGAACACATCTAGTTGCTGTGATAACGAACGACGAGAATAGAAAATACCAACTTCAAAAAGAGACGAAACTCTCATGGAAGCACAACAGAAGAAAGGAAATATGAAGAAAGGAAAAGGAAAAGGATACGACAAGAAGAAAAGAAACATCAAATCAGGGCACCACCATCCTATGAAAGCAGGATAGGACATGCCCAAACACAAGAGACTGTTGACTCTCAGAGCCACTGTTCTCTTCTGTTTCCTGTCCAGCCGTTCTGTTGTATGCCAGAAATGCACGCAAACACGGCTTAATCACTGGAAATCCACAGCAAATGCGCTCGCATCTGGTGGAATCGCCGACTGGAATCCCCCCATCCAAGACAATTCTGCCACAAGCGAGCCACGAGAGAAAGAAGGCACATCGGTGCTCAAGCAACTCCAAGTACAAAGCAAACTAAAGCCAGTTGCTAAGAGACGGCTGTCAGGCGTGAGTAGCTCCCAATCTAGCCGCTGGCCACCTTGCTGTATAAACTATGAGATGTGAAAGCCAGTCTACGATATTGATATCGACAGCATGCTTGGTTGGATATGACGACAGGCCCTTCTGTAGCCTGCGAAGTACAATCACCGCTAATCACAGCTATTTAATATTTCCCGCTATATGCCATCTACAGATAGTACAGCTAGTTGTTTATCGCCGCCTCTTGATCCAAGGGAGGCCGAGAGCTGGTGGTGGTGGAATGGGTTTCTGTGGCGCCAGGAATGCGTTGGCTACGAGCAGAAGATGGTTGACATTCTTTGTGACGGCAGCTGCATTTCCTATCTATGTCTATACATCATGAGTATGCGGTACTAAGAGAGATGTAGCAAGTCTATAACTTTGCGTGGCATGTAAAATTAAACATTGCGATATATCAGAGACGGATGTCGTTAAGTGTTGTATTAGTAGTCGTAGTTATACAAGTTGCAAGTAGTTACCATAACATGTAAATGCTCCCTCGCCTGCCCCACACCGATTTACACGCGGTATAGCTGGTCACGTGTTTGACATAACCCTATATGTTGGCCGTAATATGCATGTACAACAACAGAATTAAGATACATATGTAGACAGCAGTAAATCATCTTGTATAAATGTAAAGAAAAGCAAGACTCGGTTGATTTGTTGCATGTCCCTAGAATAGAAAGATAGATCACAGCCAGAAGAGATGACGTTGCATTGTGGGTGGTGGCCCATGGCACAAGCAAAGTTCGGATATACCAAAATTAAAGTAGAAAACAAAATACAAAAATAGACCCGGAATAATCAATACATGATACAAATTATCCTTGCACTGCTAAATCACTTCACGGACCATGTAGTTTAAGCCATATATATCGCACAGACAAGTCAACAAAATAGAATCACAGTCATAGAACGGGACACAGGATGTTGAATATGCACATTGAGTTGAATAAATCTATATGGCGATGATATGCTGGGTAAAGTCAAAATGAAGCCGTTGTAGTAGAACGAAGCAGAAGGAGCAAATGGAGAAAACATGTAGAAAAATCGTAAATCTCATTGTAGATTGTTTTTTTCTTGTATTTCCTTTTTTTTTTCTCGGGACTCTTTTACGTCATCGTGAATAAAACATGGCAGTGTCAACGATTAAAGAGAAAGAAAAGAAGAAAAAAAAATACAATTTTGTAATAATAAAAACAGTTGTTTGTCAATAAATAAAAAGCGTCCACGGTTCGAGAAACTTCTCTCGCCAAGTGAAAAGGAATGTAAGAAGTGAAAAAATGACTGAAAGAAAGGACAAAAGAAAGGAAAAAACGAGCAAACAAGAATCAGAATAAGCAAAAGAGTCAATATGGCTTTCCCAAGTTCACCCATGAGAAAAAAACAAGAGCATTAGATAGACAGCTTACTCCTCTCCAGACTGTTTCTTCGATTCTAGCTTGGAAGAGTTCTATGCCTGGCTATCAACCTTGGGTCTGTAGCTGAATGGCGCCCGCTTAGCAGCGGCGGCATAAGGAGTACCAGTTGACAAAGGAGCCGAGGTGCAGCCTGTGCCGCAATCAACCCAGGCGGTCTCGGTGACAGTCACCTGCTCCCAGAGGATCTTAGTCACGGCGCCGCCGACGGTGACCCACTCAGTGCTATAGAACTTTCCGGCATCGGGATCGACGGAGGTAGTGGTGACGGGAGGAGCAGAGGTGACCGAGATCGAGCTGGTAGTGGTATGGGTGGAAGAAACAGCAGCAGCAGTGACGGCCATGGCTCCGACATAGGTAGAGGTAGAGCTAGGCAGAGCCAGCGGCGACGAAGAACCACCCAGTCCGAAAGACAATCCTAACAACGAGCTGCTAGTCTTGGCGGAAGAGCTGCTGCCCGAGTCGCTTCCGTCAGAGACGGCAACGCCTCCGGGAAGACTGGACAGACCCTTGCTGTCAGACAGGGCAGAGCTGAGAACATTAGACAGCTCGCAGTCGGACGACTTGCTCTTGTCGATGACAGTGAACACTCCGCAGTCCTCGATCTCGCCAGATGGGTTGGTGCATTCCTGGACGGCCATCTGGAGAACAGCCGGGTCCCAACCGCTCATGAAATCACCGTGATATCCGAAGCCTGATAATTACATTAGTTACTGTGCCATACTGTTTAGGACATCGATAGACCGAAGATCAAAAAACTTACCAGTGGTATCGCCGTTAGAGATGACAAACTGGCCATCCTCACCATCAAAGTCCTCGGTGCTGAAGAAGGTCTCGAACATCAGACCAGGAAGGCCGACAGGGTGGGTCGAAGGGCATTCACCGGTCATGACCAGGTCGGGGTAGGCGACGTGGTCCTGGTGGTTAGCGCTATCAAGATTGACACCGTCCCAGCAACTGGGGAACATGAGCTCGATACGGATGCCTTCGGGGCAGTTGGTCTCCAGCCAGCTCTTCTCGGGGAGGTAGTGGCGGTACAAAGTCGATTCACCCTGCTTCTGGTAGTTGAGGCAGTTGAAGCCAATGGCACGCTCAGCCAGAGCAGTCTGGCTAGTAATGCCATCGGAGTACCAGTCGGACTTGGGCGGGTCAGGCTGACTGACGTCTCCGGTGGTGAAGGCACGACGCGTGTTGCTGCCGGCGATCATGCGGAAGCCGGCCGGAAAGGCAGTGATCTTCTCCATGTTGAGGAAGTAGTAGGCCAGAAGACCACCACCCTCGTTGACCTGTGTGAACTTGCCAGTCTTGGAACTCTGGAAGTACAGCGAAGGAGTCCAGTAGGCACTCTTGTCTTGGGTCACACGGCACGAAGTGCAAGATCCGCCGCGGAGGTCATCGAAGCTGGAAGACTCGGAGAAGCCGTCCGACCCGTAGATGGAGTGCATGTGGGCACTCAGACTATCGGGGTTGACGATGGGGTCAAGACGGGCAGTACCGACGGGGGTAGGGCACTCCATACGCCAGAAGGCCGAAGCCATGCCTAGGCTGGAAGCCAACAAAGCTACAGAGCTCTTCATTGTGCGTGTGTATTATACAAAGAGCTGTTGAATAGGGTTAGAATCGTGAGAAATAATAACGATAAAACGAGGCCACTAGTGAAGGAGCGCTCGGTTAAGGCTCCGCGCGTTCCACAATGAGACAGCCAAGGCCCAAGAAGAGAAGAAAAGGAAGGAGGGTTGGTTCGAACAGTCGATACGATGAAGGAGGCGAGAAGTGGGAAGAGGCGAGAGGACGATAGAGCAGCACTGGAAACCTATATCGAAACTCGACGAACTACTCAGTGTGGACGGTGCGGTGTTGTTCTTATCGTGCCTACAATAGACGCTTGGCTTTCCAGGTGAATCACTATCCACGAGGTGCAAGAACCCGAAACAAGGCGCGAATGCAAAGAGGAGATCGGATTGCAAAAGAAATAAGAGGAACACTTCGTCCTCACGTTCTCTTGCCGAGAGAGCAGGGTAGAAGAGGGGGGATGGGGCAAGATGAAGGCACTGAGGAATGCTGGAACAGCGTAGGAGAGAGACTTGCAGCACAAGGGAGATATATAATCTTAGACGGGCGACACTTTAAAGTCAGGCTCCCTCGGACAGGCGACTTGTGTGTATACACTCCAGGGTTTGAGGACGGGCAATGTAAAATTGATCGATGAACAGATGAATGGGGGGGGGCATGTAGTGGAAGGGTTTATGAGACTTCATACAACGGATAAGGAGGCTGTTGACAGGGCAAGCAAGGACGAGCGAGCCAAGAATACCAGGAACCAGGAACAAAACATATCTACATACCTTTGTGCGGGCTTCTGTAGTCTCTAGAGTAGAGATCAAGAGAAGTCAAAGAGTCCAAGGATGATTTGGCGAGTGAACACTACGCAGAAGATCGGCGCAGAGAACAGGCAAACGCCGCTGTGTAAGGGCCCTTTTATTATGTTTATGGATATCTGCCTGCGGGATAGATAGACAAGACGCCAAGTAGCAAAAACGGGCGCGCCTATCTATGAGTGAGAGGGTGTCTCTACCAAAGTCCAAGCCAGGTGGAAGCCCGATGGACGAGAAAGGACGAATGTCGGACAGTAGGCCACAGGGCGAGATACAAGCAGTGAGACGAATGAATACAGCAGGTCGACGAGAAAAGAGGCTTTCGAGTCAAGCGAGGGGGGTATCGTAGATGAGTTGAAGCGCTGAATGGAGGCGCTATGAATGCTAAGCTATGCACGAAGAATGAGAGTCAAAAAGAAAAAAAGAGGATAATACAAGGCCTCGAGTAGATTAAGGAACGACGGAGAAGGAGAGACGAGAAGAGAACAGAGAAGACGGGCTTCTTTGGTGTTAATAAAAAAGAAGGGCGGTGCCCGTGGGCAGGAAGAAGAAGAGTCGAAAAGGAGCGGCTGGGCAAGAGAGAGCAAGAGACCGACGATAGTTGAACCAAGAGAAGAAGAAGGAGAACGAGCGTCAGGAAGCGGGCATCGTGGGTGTTTTCTACTTGCCACCAAGCAAGAGCAAAGACTCCGGGATGGCGTTGGTGCCACGAATAGTATACTATGGACTATAGTAAGCACTTGGACACTCTCTCTTTTCTCCTGCTCCTGCGCTTTCTTCTTCTCTCTTCTTGGGCTTCCCTAGCAAGTACCGGCTTCCTCTTCTGATACCTGCGTCTTCTTCAGCAGAAGAGCGAGAAAACAAGAACGGATCAAGCCAGAGAAGCGGCCCAGCGTTACAGCGTCAAGGAGAAAGCCTTAGTTTGACCAGGGTTCGGTCCTGCAAGCTCCCATTTAAGCGGTTTTATAGGCCCAGACGAGAAAACTAGCACTAACACAAGAAAAGCCTGTGTGTAATCAAGGTACCAGGGGTCGCCGTTGACTGTTGCAGAAACGGTTCAAGGGTTCTTCTTGGCTCCCAGAAGATCTGGAGGCAAGTCAATTTACTCAACTTGGCCAGTTAGCGGTAAATCTCTTGGTCCTGCTGTGAACATCTCTATAGCAAGAAGTCCCCTCCCATAATCCTCGAGAATCCTGTCTACTGTAGAGCCCAAAGTGCTGTTCAACGTTCGATGCATGACATCACGCTATACTACCAGTACTATGTTAACCGCCCAGTCGACTGTTGACAAAGCATACTCAGAGGCACCACAAGTTCACGGGCTTGTAGGACCGGCGGTGTCTGAACTATCACCTGTGTCTCCCCGTATCTGATGCCATGTCTCTCTTCTCTTTCTCTGGGAAACACCCCTTTTTGTACTCTTTCTCTTTTCATGCAGGTACTACTGCTGCTCTCCCATCAGTCTTTCTTTCTTCGGCATCTCCAAATGACCGGCTGCAAGCCATCAAATACTACCCAGGCAATAGCTAGATTACATGACGCAGCTTGCAAGACCGCCGTCGCGCGGTACCAGAAGAAAGAGAGCATCTTCACGTCTTTGACTAGGGGGTAAACATCCAAGAACCCGTCTTTGCCTCTTTAGCTCACCGTTGAACGGCGTAGTCGGTCCAAATCATATGCTTGGGGCTGTCTTCCTTCTACCCCCAAGAAATCACCATCCGCTATCTTGTTATTTTTGGTACTTTTCTGGCGTGCTAGTCTGCGCCTCACCGTGAAGGAAACGCTATTGAGATATAAAAACATACATCTTAGTCAAGGAAGACAAGAAAACAAACTCCACACTTCTTCTCTCCACATATCAAATAGATTATTGATGTCATGCAAGAAGCCCGTTTGTTCGTCGGATTCTCTCCATGGTGTACTCCATAAGAACATTCCAACGCAATGCAAGTCTTGACGTTCGGTGACCTGGACCACACTCAACCCACTCACACGCTACCTGGTGCTATTCGCCTACACTTCAAGAAGGCTGATCATGCTCACTGGCCAGCTTGCCGTCAGTGCGTCGAATCCGCGTCCTGCATGAGCCGAAAATACACACGGAGCCACAAGCATACAGGCATGCCGAGTTCTCGTGTGTTGCTCCCTTGGTCTTTCCCTGATATGCTTTTCTGTATAGAAGAACGGAGAGGGCAGACAAGACAAAGCAATACAGTGCGATTTCGCAGGGCGAGTGTCTCTTCTGACGTCAGTCGGTATTGGAATTCTCACAAGGCAGCTTACGGTTCGTGCCGAGAGACTTTTGGTCCTCACGATACTGGCGAAGTTCATTACAGCACAAAGCAATCAAAGAATCAGGGAGAGAAAACAATGGACGCGTGAAAGGGGTTTTACAGCGTTAGATCGCAGAGTACAGACGCCTGATTAGGGGAGGCCCTGGACAAAAACAGGGCAAGTGTTCCGAATCTCTTCAGAGTTATAGAATCGATGATCACAGGGCTACAGACCGTCGTTATCTGGCCCAGCTTGGCTCCAATTTGTTTGAGAAAGAACCAGATGCATTGCAGATCGACAAGTCATATTCAGGTATACATCTGTACAAAGCCGGATGCGGCGTGCGTCTGGATCGGGAAACACAGGAGCCAGATGTGAACAGATAATCAGCAATATTTGACTTGATTTGTTTTTGTTGACGAGCGCGGGGGAAAATAATCTGTAATATGTCATGAGTCTGGATATAGTACCGTGTGTCAGATGTAATTGCACTGCACTAACATTAGACATGGTGCAAATTGGCTGTGTTAAAGGCACCAATGGTTGATCGCCTTTATGACGGGTCTATCCAGCTGTATAATGCACATCGTATAACACGTGCAAGCATGAGGTGACACCGTGTTTTTCCAAGAGACAAGAGACGTCCTTCTTTGAGATTGTTCTCTGAAATAGTTTCCCGGATGTCCTGACTGCTCTCGATTTAGCTCTTTAGACGAGATCTATATTTATGCATTTTAGCTTGCCTTAGGGTTGATGGTGGGTTAAGCATAGTCAAGAATAGTAGTAAGGGATCGTGGCCTGCCTTTGGGGATACAAAAGAGGGGAATTGCAAGCGATAAATCGCGGTGAAGAGGCCTTGGAATGCACCTGGCAAGGCCTAATTTGCCTCCCATCCCAAGTTGTTATCCCTCTGTGAGTCTCCTAATTGCGTAGGCGATTAGGGAAAAAGGGAGACGCGATGATGGACGATGGTGGTGCTAGACGATCCAAATAGTTGCATGGCTGCTCATTTCTGGACTGGCGTTGAACAGGCTGACTGAGCGACCGAAAGTCTGGGTCAGCTTTCAGCCAGAATTGCCATTGTAGGGTTCGTTGTTTGTGCGTACCAGCGATTGTAGGCCGCGATCTCAATCACAGTCACAAGTCACAGTCCAGGTTCGGTGTGGCAGCCATCATAGGCTGGAGAATTAGAAGGTGGCTACAGAAAGAGGCCCTAATTCAGCTCTTAGCGTCTTCCTATGTCTTCTGTTTGACTATACTTAATGTGTGTCTGTATGTCTTGCTGCTTGATGAATCCTTTGGCGCCTCAAATGCATTGTGCATGGTCCTGGACAATCAAACAGCCGACCCCGAAAAAGACCATACAAGGCCAGAAAAAGCATACACGTGACTGGGATAAAGTTAGAGCTGATGACCTGTCCGGGATGTATAGTGTACAGTATTTTATGGTCAAAAGACTTCTAGATGATGATTGGCTTGCTGCATAACTGAGATCCACACTGTCTACCCAGCACCATAGACTAGGGTTTGCTAATTCGGGCTAGGATGATGCAAAATGACTATTGTATGCAAATGACGAACCAAGCAAAGAAAGCAAGGCTGGCCGATGCCATTGTTATACATATATTCAGGTGTCGAATATCACCGCAACATTGCTCACTGGCTTTTCGGCAGCCCGTCCAACGAGGTTCCAGCGCCTGTCACAGACCAAGAAATCGTCATCTCTCGCTGCTATAATGACCACTATAAAGTCCACAGTTCAAGGCCCAAGCCCACGCCGGCCAGCCCAGCAATCGATTGGCTAGCAAGGGAATTGGCCTTATAGAGTGGTGAAAAGAAATAAGAGAAAATGAACAATGCGTTTCGCTGTCTACTGAACTCTCCCGAGCCACAAAGTGGTCTTTTTCCTAATTCGCACTGACTCAACATGTCACCGAATTTCCTTTTTATTGTTCCCCTGCCTTCTAAAGTGACCGGCGTCATTGCACTTAGTTCCGCCAGCCCGGCTATCTTTGACACCTGAGTATATACTGCGCTTAACCACCAATTACTCTTGGCGGCCCTTTTGGTGTGTCTTTGTCGATTTGCTCGGAAAAAGTTGGCTCAGGATTTTTTGCTCTATGATTATGCTGGCCCTTCTCTCGGTAACTGTACGATGGAAAGTGTCATATATAAGCGAGAATACCAGAAGTTGCTGCCCTTACAAATGGCTCTGTTCGACTGACTGCCCATTCTATCATAGAGTCGTTAACGAAGCACGTCAGACATCGGGTCAAACCAAGAAGTAGAAACGACATGCATTGTTCCTTATACGGGCTAGAACATCCTACAGAAACAAAAGAAAAAAAGGATCCCAACTTTAGGACTCAACTTCAGGACTGATTATCTCCAGCCATGTGCGTTAGCCCTATGCTATTGCTACCAAATAACTCCTCACGGCCCAACTGGAAGCTCGTCCTGCGACCCGAGCTTCTAGAGCAAGTCGTCGTCCAGCCCGGTTTTCTCTGTTGAAGCATAGGCTTTCCACACAGCAACACAGTATGGCTAGTTGTGTAGTGTGTTGCTGTCAATGTTTCCTTATTGCTTTCCCGTCTTTATTGGTAGCCTGGAATGGGACATGAGCTTGTCGAAAAAAAAGAAGAAAAAAAGGAAACTAGACTTCATTTAGTCACTCGTCCGTTTACCAAGCCCTTTGTACGTCGGTATAAGTATTATTTTTTTGTTTATATTAGCTGTGATTACTACTGTATACTGTATAATTTAATCCTAGGCCAAGACATCTTGTATGAGAAAACGAAATAATCTCAAGGGAGACAGCTTCAAGGAACAAGGAAATCTCATCCCGTTACATTTCTATAGGCCAAACCACTGTATTTCCTATATGTAACGCTGTACCTTGCCACTACTAAGAGTTGCTTGCCACTGCTTGCATTTGGTGGTAATAGGCATGCGTTTTCAGTGGTACTAACCAATATCTCTGCACGACCTAGAGACTGCGCCAATTTTCTCTTTTGCTTTGACTTATATCGTGGCTTGATTCCATTCTGAAGCACAGTAATATATGTATATGTTACTATATACTACTATAGTCTATATGAACGTCAAGAAATAGCTTCCAGTTGATCTTTTCCCTTTGATATACATGCACTCAATCTAACTACTGTATTGGGGTACCGTGAATCATGAGTGTTATTGGCTCTCAAAATCAAGGCTAGACGAAGCTGGTGCTGCAAGACATACATCGTCCATTTGACATTACCGGTTACGGTCTAAGTATGTTTGACATTTGATGCGCTTCCTTCTCTCTAGTATATCTGTAAGTAATCAGACTTCGTCTTCTTGATACACTCTTTTCCCATCGTTTGCTTAATCAACGATATCCTGGCATACAATCTTTTCTCACCAACATAACCCTAGCTGTTATTCGTTCTTAGTAAGTTTCATATGTCTCCTTTCTCCTGTTTAGTCTTCATCTAGTGTTCCATCCACCGGCATCTTCAAATCCTGTTATGTTCATGTTTCCTGGCAGGTTTTATTGCTCCCCTGTTTCTCTATCGTCCTCAATTGGGTTCATAAACTTGATACCATGAAAGTATCACACGTGAGTAAACTACTCTGCATTAACTTGTTCAGACTGATTGAGTCTCAGGTATGCAATTGGCTGCCACGATCGCCTATCAGACGTACAAAAGTAAGCTTTTGAGTAAAAGTGTACCTGAAGATCATGTGTGATACCTGTACTTTGAATCAGCTTAAAGCCTTAGATATACAATTACGCCAATCACCATCTCACGTGAAGACCAAACTATAGCCAAGTCATTTCATTGGGCCTCTGAAGCTTAAGTCAAAGGCTTGACGTCAGATGTTTTATTGCACGTATATTACACATTGAAACTTTTCATGTGAGCATCCAATAACTACTCATATTCACTCACTCTTTTTCTACTCTTCTCAAAACAGTGTTTACGTTTCACATGATTTCTCATGATCAGACACCAATCGTGAACACAACTATCGACCAAAGTTTTCTTCATGTCAGCTCGTTAGTGTCTTGTTTTCAGTTCCAGGTTGTTACTGTTGTCTAGTGATACGACATAGTAAAGTAGTGTCAGCTAATCCTACGGCGTTCCTGCATCTGCAGGCTTCGGTCTTGTTAATATTACTTTATGATTTTACCACGCTACGCTATCCTGTTAGTAGTATCAGCGAGCTTAGCGCAACTACTAGTTAAGTTACGGGAGAACAAACAATCACTCATTGTAAAATCCAAGCGCACTGGTTCTTTACAGATCTTTCTTTTCTACGCGCAACTTTTATCGGGAATTTGCTGCCATGCGTAATCATGTATATTTCATAGGCCATAAACTATCTTACATATACATTCTGAGCTTCAACTTGGCATTTCGCAGCAAGCTCCTTTCTCTCTCTCTTGCATATCACAAGATCCGAGAGGCTGTAGGTATAGTCTATCACGTACAGTCATGTTGACGCTAATACGACAATGAAATACGCAAGCATAGAAAGAACCCTTAGCCGCCTATCTGTCTCGAATTGTCAAGCAATGCAATATTTGAGCCCCGCGCCTGGAAACCAAACAAGGTCGGGGATATAGCATGGGTTGTGTTCCTCCCTTGCTCGGATATCTACTGTTTTCTCCTCATGTGGCCAATCCTAATCTATACAGACATCAACAATCTTGCTGTGTGTTTACTGGGGCTCTAACCTAGGATGGGTAGAAAGCCTCATGAAGAATTAGCTTATGCTTCTTATTTGTGCTCCTCTTTCCGAAGGACTTCACTTAGCCCCTGTTACATGAAATGGCAAGAACAAAGGTTTCCATGTTCATTACTACATGTACAGATGTATACCAATACGTATAACTATCTAGCGTTAGAGGATGGCCAAGTATCGAACAAGTTAGATCCATTGTATGATCCATTACAGAGCATCGCTTGTCAATCGCCCGACACTTCTATGCGTCAGCTATACTTCCTCGTCATTTTACTTTCCACCTTTTACTATCAAAAGCGTCGTTTAATGTGTTGTCAGAGATATATCTGAGTATTAAGTTGCCGGCGGCGGTTCTGCTACGCTACATAAAGAAAAAGGCGGAAGCCCAACAAGCCACTAAGTGGTTGTTAGTGAATGTTTCAGTTGCAAAGTTCACAAGAAGAGGTAACTATGTTCTTTTAACTTCGTATTGACACGCTATAGATGGCTTCATATTATATATTTATATATTCATTCTCTAACTGCTTCCATCGATTGAACTGTCTATTAGACGAATCACTAATCGAATCGTAAATATTATGGGGCGCGGCACAAATATATCACCAGAGAAAAAATCCGCTGTAAGGGTTAATATGAAGGTGGGTAGTAGGCCTGGCAGCTGGCATAGCGTATATAGAACAGCTGCCAGCATAGACTGCCACTTGCACCGATAGCTGTCGTAACTCGGTGCTTGCTTCAGAAGTGAAGCTGTGACGCCACTGATCTGGCCTCCTTTAGCTTAGCTGTAGACATTGAAGTGATAAACAATTGCAAACTTGCCGTTATAGATTCATCTTCAAAACACTGCCAAAATATCCAAGACCACTATAATGCGAAGACTACACTAAACAACATCTCCCTACTAAATCGCTTCTACTACATTCTGACCCATCACGATGGACGATCTCTCTGGGCTGACCTGGTCAGCAACACCAAGCCGGGGCACCAAACCTGCGTCAAACCTAGGCGGTATGAATCTCTCGAATAAAAATGCCGCCTACGGCTCGTTCCGCGCATCACCGTCGCCGATGGGCTCAGGCAGTAGCACGCCATCATCTTATTCGAACCCAAACAATAACAATGGTGGCAGCAATGTCCTCAAACCATCTGCTCCCACCTCGAAACCCGCTACTAGCACGGGTGGGGATAGCTTCAGCAATTTAATGAACATGGCTAAGCTCCCTTCAGCCCCAAATTCGTCCAATGCGAAGCTATCTTTGCGTGAACAGCAAGAACTGCTTGAGGCCGAAAAGCGGCGCAAGGAGGAGGAGAAGCGCAAACTGGCGGCATCACAGTTCAACTTTGATCAACTTGGCGCAGCCCGTGGAACACCTCTGTCTATGTCGGGATTTTCTAACCCTGGCTCCGGCGCAGTGTCAGCAAGTAGCTTCTCGTCGCCATTTGCGCCGCCGCCTAGTGCTAATAAGGTTGCAGGTGCAGCCATCGCGAAGTCATCTACACCTATGAGCAAGGCTAGCTCCAATGATGACGACTCTTTGTTTGCTGCTTTCCGGGCTGATACACAGGTTGACAATGCAAGCCATTACCCCCCACCTGCCGGCACTCCAGTAAACAAGAAAGCCGGCCTCGATCTCTCGAATCCTACCAACTGGCTAGCCACGACTACAACCACCGGTGCGCCCATTAGCTCGCTCAAAGACGATGACCCATTTGGCCTCGAGAGCTTCACCTCTAAACCGCCAGCCCCGACCCAAGCCGCGACGAACGATGCCGATGATCTCGACTTCCTTGGTGATCTAGCTAGACCTGTCGAGGAAGTGCGCCGGGAACAAGAAGCCAAGAGACTTGCAGAGGAGCAAGCGCATGCTAGGAATAAGCGGCCGGCTGCTAAACGCCGCGCCGAGCCTGGAAAGGCTATTGAAGACTCCGATTCATCATCGGATGAAGAGCCGGAAGCTAAGCCTCAGAGAACAGGTAATCCGGCCTTTGATAAGGCGCTTGATCAGCTCATGGCTTATGGTTTTGCGGAACAAGATGCGCGGAGAGGATTGACTGAGAGTGGAGCCGGAGTCAATGTACAAGCCGTTGCCAATTGGCTACTCGACGAAGCTCATCGCAAGGCGAAAGAGAAATCACAAGGAAAGTCTGGCCAAAGCCAGATGCCAAGCCAGCCACAACGTCGTCATCAAGAACATGGAAGCAGCAACCCGGGCGACGGAAGTGCTGCCTGGATGGGTGGCGCAGGTGGTGAAGATATCTCTAAGACCATGGCTGCCGTATCAGGCCAGCTATTCAAGACGGCAAACTCTCTTTGGAAGACCGGAAAGAAGAATGTACAGAAAGCCATGTCTGAATTTAACCACGAAGCCAGTAATGGCGGTGGCGGCGGTGGCGATCCTAGTCAGCCGAAGTGGATGCGTGATGCTCAGATGCATGCTGACAAACCTAGTCGCGGCGTTGCAACCAATGAAGCCATGATGTTGGAGTCCAATGATAGACCAGACGCTAGAGGCCCGAGCTCAAGCCGAAGAGCTGATCCCATGTCGAGAGAAAGATCACCCGTGAACCCATCTGGAGGAAACGCTAGGTGGCAGCAACAACAACAGCAAGCACCGATGCAAGCGGGCCGTCTTGAACCTCAAACAAGAACTTCTAGACTGGCAAAGGAGGATGATGATCTGGGTGGCTATGTTAGTCCTAACAAGAGACGTGGCCGCACTCCCCAGCCGCCGGCTGAAGTACCGAAGCCAACATCTTCTATGGAAGGGGATTTACTTGGGGGTGGTTCTATGCCAGTCTCGAGACCGCCACCACAACAACAAAAGTCACTACCTCAACGCCCTGCGCCCAAACAAGCCGCGCCATCACCGAAACATACACCAAGACCCGCGCGCCAGATACCCTCTATCTCACCTTCTGCATTGCAAACGTCGACACAACACAGATTACAGGGAACTTCACACTTCAAGCGTGGTGACTATGCTTCTGCGCATGCTTCATACTCTTCATCATTATCAGCCTTGCCTCAGACCCACCCTCTTACGATAGTACTTCTGACCAACCGGGCACTAACTAGCCTTAAAAATGGCGAGCCCAAGAATGCTATCACCGATGCTGACGATGCGCTCAAGATCATTGGGCCTGGTCGTGGTCAGGACGAGATAGTCATGGTCGTAACCGAGAGCGGATCGGAAGAGAAGCGTGAGTTGAAAGACTTATATGGCAAAGCACTGTCACGCAAAGCTGAAGCTCTGGAGCAAATGGAGCGCTGGGCAGATGCCGGCGAGGTTTGGCAGATGTGCGTCGAAGCTGGCACTGGAGGCGCCACAGCAACTGCTGGACGACAGAGATGTCAGAAGGCCCTAGTACCCAAGCCTGCTCCTCGCCCTGCTGCTGCTGCTAGACCTAAGCCCCGCTCCACCCCAGTGAAAAGCGCCTTAAGTAATGGTGGCAACTCAGAAGCCGTTGAGCGCTTGCGCAAGGCCAATGAAGCTGCTGCTAAGGAAGATGACGAGAAGTTTGCCCTGTCCGAGAAGATAGATGCCAGAATTGGCGCATGGAGAGATGGCAAGAGAGACAATCTCCGTGCACTTCTGGGCACACTAGATAATGTTCTATGGGAAAACAGTGGCTGGAAGAAGGTTGGCCTTCATGAACTAGTCATGGCTAACAAGGTCAAGATTGCCTATATGAGAGCTATCGCAAAGACCCATCCTGACAAGGTGAGTTTCCCAAAGCAAATACTACAACTCGCAATTCAACATTTTGCTAACCAATATCGATAGATCCCCCAAGACGCTAGCACTGAAGTGCGCTTGATTGCCGCTACGATATTTGCGACGCTAAACGAAAGCTGGGACAAATTCAAGGCTGAAAACGGGTTATAGAGCTCAGAATTACCCAGTTTGGTAACATACAGATAGAGGGGACATGGGGAAAGGGAATCACCCTATATGAAGGACACAAAGTATAAGTAGCGGAAGAATTGATAATTCAAATTATGATTATACCCTCAACCAACAACAGAAAAAGAACAGATATCAACACGGTGCGCAATATGATATATAAATGCGGAACGTTGCCTCGAAAATATATAACGTGAATGAAAACGAAAAATAAAAAATAAAAAATAAACGCCGACTCCAAAACCCATATAAGCAATGACAGCTATAAGACGATGCTGTGTGGTGATGGCACTATCAAGATGGTGTTGTTTTTACAGACCGAGCATACGACGAACACCATCGCGGACCTTTTGCTCGTATAGTTCGCGGTTTTCACGCCACATTTTAGCGGCCTCGACATTGGCGGGCGATTCGTCGTTTGGTTCGGCTAGCATACTCATGACAGAAATGAGGATCTTCTCGACACTCTGGATGGGAGACCAACGCTCAGAAGCATGTTCGTAGTGATTCGGATCATCGCCAGGCGCATGCAGAATAGAGATACAGACAAGGCCAGAACTATAGACTAAAGTAGCACAAGATAGAAAAAAAAAAAAGGGTTAGTACATGGCCCCCCGCCTGTCAACGGTATAATCATCAGAAAGGAATACCGGGGAAGCGGGAAAACATACCGTTGGGATGCCAGATTTCACCGAGAAACTTCATCGTTGGTGGCGACAACGGGTAGTCTTTGGGGAACTTGAGCTCTGCGGGGAACACGCCGCCTTCGTACGGAGTCCCTTCTGGCCCTTGGATCAACGCCTCCCAAACCAATAAATCATCCTCGTCGATTGGCCCGGCCGTGATACCGTCGGGCGGGTTGTTCGTTAAAGCACGATACTCTTGCAATAAACGGCGCTGGGCAGTTGAAGACATGTTGGCAAGTAGATGATGTATCACACGATTGCTTATCTAGGAGAACGGCGATTCTTCGAGAGAGAAAGGGTTGGTAGAGATTGGGAGGAATGATCTAGTCTTGCGGGTTCCGGTTGTGCGGGTTTGGGATGGGGTCGGATGTAGTTGTATACTAGTTGATGTAGTTAGTTGTTGGAGAAGCCGAGAATGTCTAAACAAGGATTTTGTATGACTCGAAACTAGTCACATGCCGATCTCTAGAAGCTTGGGCTTGGCAGCTAGTTAAACCGCAGGTTAAACCGCGTACTCTAACAGCTTCTAGAGCCCTTAGAGCATACTGGGGTGGGGGGGGCAGGCTGTCAGCTGACAGGAAGAGCATGACAGCTGTCAGACTGATAGAATCAACTAGATACATACATGGAACGCTTTCGTACCTTGGACTAGCCAGACTTCACTCTGACTTATACAATAAGCAAATTAGTCATAAATTTCATATTTGATCATTCAATTACACTATAGAGAAAAAAACCACTGTTTTAGAAAGTGTATACGATTTTATGTATTTTTTATGAGCTGATGCAAGTATTCGACTAAATCATGGCTATTAGACAGATACTAGTCATGAACTAGTACAATATATAAGAAGAAACAGATATGCTAAGATGTTAAACAGAGCAACAGACAAAAACTAAAAGAAATGACAACATCGCTGATGTGATAATGATTTGGGATTGTTTTTATGATTGCAGCCCGCGCGTCCAATAAAGCATTCCAAACATGATATAGTAAGATGTAGATATGATATATGAAGGAAGGCGTGATAAGTCAAAACGAGTGTAAAAGTTCCAGCTTTTAGTGTTTGCAGATGTAAGGTCATAAACTCATATCATCAGTAGCGAATTTGAATGTAAAAGCTGAAAAAAAGAAAAAGAAAAATGACAGAGACTGGGGGCTGAGGGAGAGATTTCGAAAAGCAACACAAAAACAAACCGGGTTTTTTTCATAGCAAAGCAAAATATCCCAACGCCCAACATAATATATCCCATCAATAAACGAAGCAATGAAAAAGAAAAAGACGTAAGTTGGTTGCAAAACAAGGGAAGAAAAACAGAAAGAAAAAAAAAGCAAGAGAACAACTGCAAAATAGCAGATCATAGACAGTGTCAAAGAACGAACGAGAGTTAGCTAAAGAAAGGGCGTAAAGTGTTCGAGACCAAGCTCATTCATCAGGGCCAGCATCAAGCCAAGCCATAGCAAAAGAAGTCACCATGTGCATCAAGCAGATCATGGGGAAACGAAAGAGATACCACACGTAAAGAGCGAAGGGGGGCCATCCGTCCGCAAAGGAATTTATGACAAAAGAGAGAGAGAGAGGGAGAGAATCGACTGTCAACAGTTGATTCTAGGTAAGCCTCTTAGGCATTGTTGTTCATCATGCTCTCGTCAATGACGTCAGCCTGGATAGGAGCTCCAGGGTTGCAACCGTGAATGTTGGTCATATGACGGCGCCAGTTATCCTTGCGGGGGAAAGCCTTGCCACCAGCGCGTGAGTAAGTGCAGCCGGGCTCGATGCAGTGATACTTGCGTGTCTGCTTGTGCTTGTCGTTGATATGACGCTCTAGGTGAGTCTTGGTGCCGAAACGCTTGTCGCAGTCCTTGTGCGTGCACCCGTGGGGTCGCTCGTGGTAACGCTTGTGGTGGCTATAGAAATGTGACTGTTAGCATATGATATCTAGGACTTACTCCAGTTTTAGTGAGTGGGGAGGGGGAGAGGCAGATAGGCAATGCACTAGAAATAGTAAGACATACTTGAGCTTGTGGGCTTGTTCGAAATAACGACCACACTCGTCGCATCTCAAGCCAGTTTGCGCCATGGGTGACGAGAGATTTTGCATCATAGGAGTGTATGGCGAGGTCATGTCGTGAGCAAGGAGCATCTTGGGCGATGGAGTCGCGGAGATGCGGGTTTCGGGAGTGTTCACGATCGAGTGTCCCGGCGGCGAGTTGAAGTGGTACGGCGTAGACATATCTGAGATCTCATTGTAGTCGCTGTTGCTTAGATCGTAGTGTGCGCCATTGTAAGGCAGTTGCTGCTGGAGCGGCTGAGATTGCTGGGACAGATAGTCGCCAACAGTGAAGTCGTTGCCCATAGTGTTGAGAGGAATGCTGCTGATATCAGGGACCATCATGGGGTGACCGGACTGGTACTGGATCATCCGAGGCTGCTGGAACATCATCTGGTTTGTGCGCATGTCGTTGTTGGTGTTCATGTAAGGTGCGTAGGAAGAAGCAGCAGGTCCCAGAGATATCTGGGACTGAGGGTAAAACTGAGGGTATGAAGCGTCCATGAATTGATCTCCTGGTGCCTGGGGAGGCGAGGGTAGAAGAGCGTTTGAGTGAGCGGCGGAAGAAGCAGAGGCCTGCTGCTGACTGTTCCAATGCTGTTGAGGCTGCGACTGATTGGGTACCTCTAGATGGGCGGCGTGGCGAATCTGAGGCTGTTGCTGCTGCTGTTGGTGAATTTGAAGGTTTGAGGGATCCAACTTGGCGGTAGTAGTATTGGTGATAGTAGAGAAAGACTGTGGTAATGGTTGTTGCTGAGACAGAGAAGATGAATTAATGCTGGAGGACTTTGTAGGAAGGAAATTCAATTGCGGAGGCGGCTGAGAAGAGGAATTGGTGATGTTGGTGGTGGTGGTATTCGAAAGCTCTTCTGATATCGCATCTTGGAAAGCGGCGTCGTTCATTGATATAGGAGATAGAAAAGCTTGTGACGATGCCGGTCTAAGTGTAGAGGCCTCAACGTCATAGGGCTGTGGATTGTTACTAGAGGCGAAGTCGCTAGCGGACAGGGGGTGTGCATCTAACAGATCGTTGACAGAGCCATGGACGCCAAATCTAGAAGAGGCAACCAAGCCAGGGTCTTGGATTTGCTGCGGCTGTGCACCAGCAAAGTCAGCAGAAGCAGTAGCCAGGGCACCTATATTGGGGTTTGCAGTGGTGGTCGGAGCTTTCGATGCTGGCGCCCCACTGTAGCCCTCGGCTGCAGCGCTATTGGGGCCGCTGAACAAGGCACCGTACGCTGCACCAGCACCAGCAGTGGTGTTGAAGCCGCTAGCATTGTTCTGTGAAGAGCCCGCCACATTCCCTAGCATGGCTTCAAGCTCTTCTGCCGACATGTTGGCATTGATGCCGTCCATCAGAGCAGCCACAGCTGCTTCGTTGGCCTGGTCTTCCGTGAACATCTGGGGGTTGCTGTATTTCCAAGCCTGTTCGTTGTCGCTAGTGGCCCCCATTACCGCCATGGGGTTCACAAAGTCAACTGGCAAGCCGCTATATTCATTGTGCACGACAGGGTAAGACTGCTGCTGGAACTGTTCAAAATCAGTTTTGGGGCCTCTGTGAACAGGCGATTCTGTAATTCCACGGTCTACGATCGGCTGTCCACCGAACCCTCTCAAGGGGCCAGAGCCAAGCGTGTTCGCGGAATCGGAGCCGCTACCAGTGAGACGGCCAGTTAAGCGGCGGAGTTTTTCGATCACGGAGTTTTGTCGGGTGGAAGCATCTATAGAAGCTCGTTGGTTCTTTTCGTAGTCAAGGTCCTCGGATGTCGGGCCAAAGCTGACATCTGGCTGGTAGTATGTAGCGCTGAGTCCATGGTCGGAGGGGATGTATTCTGCTGTACTGTTGTTGGTGTTGCACGGGTCGTCTGCGGACGGGGGAGTCGGCTGGTCAGAGTTGGACTGGCCTGATAGCGACCGGGTTTGCTCTTGCTGCTGCTGCGAGTCTCGCGATTTTCTCGATGGTTCCTGGGACCGGGTGTCTACTGTTTGCTGTTCTGGGCCAGATCCGCGGTTGATATTTGATGCATCACGTGTGTCTGAGGGCGATATTTGCCCATGCTCTGCTGCTTCTAGATTGTCATCTTTGGACGTGCTACTGGAGTCTGACGGCTTCGACTTGCTTCGCCATTTGGTCCACCCCAGACGAACAGTCCTGGCAACGAATGGATAGGCAACGAAGAATACAATTGAGAACCCCACTATGCTCCCTAGACTGACGCCGGCGATGCCGCCCTTGCCAAGATCCCGCTGGCCGAGCAAGGTTGACCGAGCTACGAGCGGTAATGAGACGGAGCTGTCGCTACCAGGCGCCGTTGGTGATCGCGAATGCAGGTTCATCGCGCTATGCAGCAAGTCGAATGCGCTACGGAACGATATCGGCAATAATGGAGCCATCGTTGGCACGTGTGATGGGTAGATCGGAACTATTGAGCGGAGGAAGGCAGATAGTGTGGGCGAGGCTCAGGGCGGACTGGGATGGATGTGATCGAGGGTGGTGATGATGATGATGCAGGAGATGCAGATGCAAGGCGAGCTACTCAGCCTCGCTCGTTCGCTCGCAGTAATTGTGTTAGTTGCAAGTACAGTAGGTAATTATTCGCGGGGCTCTGGTCAATGCAAATGGACGTCCGGATTGCCGCTGGTCGACTGAGCTGTACCCGCAGATAGAGAGAGAGCAATAGAAGAAAAAATGCGAGCTAAGACACTACGACAGACACAACAGCACAAAAAGAAGCGAAAAAATAGAGAAATTATAAAACAATTAAAGTCAAAATCGGCAAAACGAAGCTGCACGGCCGACGATAGTCCGGTAAATGCGAAATAATAAAAATAATACAGCGAGATGGAGACACAGAACAAGACCTCTTCTTGCGTCGAGTTGTGAGTGTGCTTCACCTGGGAATGAAGCAATTGAATGCGCAATTGGCAAAGAAAATGTTGAGGGAGAAAAAAATCAGCGAGGCGAGAAAACAATCGAACTGCTAGCTTAGGTGAGCTGGCAATTGAGATTACGGGCAATCAGTGGCAACTACAACTCGATCTCTTGACGCTAATACGAACAAGAAACATCACTACTAGGGGTTGGGCAGTAAGCTTGAGAACTCCTACATGCACATACTATAGCACGAGAACCATAGCTAATACTACAAATACTACAAACAAAAACAGGCTTATCGTGCTCTCTGTTCTCCTCCGCGCTGACATCAGGTTTGGTTTTGTTTGACTTTTGGGTTTGGGTATCGAGGAGCTAGGAAAAGAAGACCAGGAAGCACTGCGTGCCGCTCATTCAGTGTTTCGCCTGTACTTTTGGGGGAACAGCCTAGCTAGCTTGTATATGTATGTAGGACCAGTAACAGCGTTTCAGACTATAGTTCAAGGCCTTGGAACTCTACACGTACAACTTGCTGGCATATAGTACGATACATCCGATACGATGCCAGCTGTCAATATTGAGCAAAAACTCTGGTAAAATGCCTCCACCAACCCTGAGAAGTGTAGAGAAACCCATTCTTCTCCTTTACGCAAAGCTATTATTACCAGGATGCTATGATGTTCAGCCTCTCGATTGCCGGGGTTGTGGCGGCGGCCTCCCACCAACTCTAAAGGCCATTAACATACTAGTATTAGTGCGCACAACAGATTGGGCATCCCAACCCTTTGGTTACCAATGATGTGTACAAAGTTATGGACAATTGCATGTACATATATTTGCAAGTAGAGCCCACAACAACTGATTGTTTGAAGCCAAGTAGCCCGATCCCCTATTTTGATGAAGCAGGCCGCCCAATTCACAGTCACCGAAAACAAAGACAACAAGCCGGTGTTACACTTCACAAAACAAATACATACGTACATATATACAATATATAGAACGGGAGATACACAAATATGCATAAAATTATGCAATGACGAGCTAAGAGGTTCTAGGTCCTGATTTACTAGGTGGAATATCGGGCTCTATACTCCGACCAATAGTTGAATCGAGGCTGAATTTCTATTCTATCTTTTCGGCTACGATACTTTTTTTTAGCGCAGAAATTCTATTATTTTCGCTAACTTTATGCATGCGAAAAGGGACCTCACGACCTTTTTTCGGTCTGGCAGGCAACTTTTTCTCGGCAATTCTTATACAATCACAGCCAAATATATTGTGTATATATACATACATGCCTAGAGGAGAACTTTCTCCTAGGTCTTCTTACTTGCGTAACTACACGTAGCTATATACGCGTGAAGTTGAAGTTGAAGTTTAGCTAGAATATAAGTAAGAAAAATGGAGGAAACCGAAATAGTTTTAGCCGTTTAGCCGTTTAGCCGATGGAGCCGTGGGAGCGATTTTGTCATATGTGCTTGGGAGTACATATGTTTATTATCAAGGATAGATCAGTTCTTGATCTTACCAAACCCTTCCCTCCTCCTCATCTTTACTCTTTTATACTCCTAAACTTTTAACCTCTCTCAAGTGTTATATCTCCATTGAAATAGGTAAACAATATGCCAAGTGATATAGGTGAACATTCTACTTTGGTAGTAATTACCCCAGATATCAATGAAGGCACTGATAAATGTCTTGATCTAAGCTTTATGTTCTGTAATCAAACCTTAATTTAGAGGGAATAACAGCTGAAGTATGGAGTATGTACTTTTAACGATAGATAACCACTCCAACTACCACTTTTTTGCAACTCAAGATATCTTCAAAATTGATTGCTCATTTCAGACGCTTGTGATTTCTTAGACTAATTTGATTCTATCTATTTTGTCCTACTTCTTGTCCAAGAAAATGCCATTTTGGTGCTGTTATGCACCTATATTTTTCAGTCTATTTCAATTATTTCTTACCTAGACTAACTACTAGATATATATTGATATAGACTAGCATAAGGCCTTTCACTGTTTCTAAATTTTAGTCATAGCAATAAACATATCTATGCAGCTACACAATGGCGATGAAGGTTGTGTGACAATCCAAAACTAAGAATTGTCACCTTTCAGCTTTGACTAAAAAGTTAGATGTTCTAGAAGACTATAGCCAGTTATGGCTTTCAGAAAAGCTAGCAGTTAATTAATTGCTTTTAGTTGCTAGTTGCTTTTTTTTTGGTTTCGGCTCTTGAACTAGCATTAGCTCCTGTATCTGGGATGCTAATAGACATTTTTTATTTCTTATCTCCATATTCCAATGCTTTAGTATGCCTTGCGTAGGTACTTTCTACGATTGTCACATCTCTAATGAGCAACATCTATTGCAAAATAAAACATATCAGTTGACTACTCCTCTCTGCTTTTCATCTTCATCGTTAGGGTTTAGTCTGCCTTTGCCTTGTAGGCTTTTTAGGATCTTTTTTTGACTCAGCTAAGTTAAGCTAAATTTGTACTGGCGGGCCCAAACGCGAAGCGGGGCGAAGCCAAATCGGGATCGCCGTGCCGTTTGTTGTCTATTAGTGGGACAAGATGTGGCGGAGCGAATCATGACAAGCTGAGAAGGCTAAAGGCTACAACATTTGGAATGCTACAGAATGTCTATAGAAGGCGGAATAGAGTCATCAGGTAACTTTCCACTAGGTCTTACTTCGAGCACGATCTCCGAAAACCGCACTTCTAGAGTCAAATACTAGTGTAGTTCATGGAAATATAAGGGAATCAGAATTTTTTTATGTCACAACCACGAACACTTAAGCATAACTTTGTCCACCAAAAATTATGAAATCAACTTCTAAAATGAATCCTACTATTTTCAGCTCTTAAAGCTTTGAAATAAGACCCATATTGCAAGATAGAGTATGCTGCTACTATCTACCACATCCCTCAATCAACACCGGGACACGGAATCAGAGGCCGAAGGTCGCAACATGACAGCATGTTCAAACCATGGAAATTAGCCAATCCAGAGGATAAGAATATTCTCCACTACGCGTATACAATGTAAGGTGAAGGACAAGCCGCTTCTCAACAGTGACAGGCTATTCCAGCACATTTCAACTTCTAATCATTTCCGGGAAAAACCGCCTCGTTGAGAACCTGTCTCAACCTCCATGTATTTTGTAGCTCCTTGTATTATAAACCCGCCTAGAACAGTATGGTTACTACCTGGCATTTACCTTCTGTAGAACTTCGTGAGTGGAGAGGCTGCCCAAACCCTCAGACACAACTACCATAAGCATAGGGTGGACTTCGGTAGTAGTTTTGCCCCAGCTTGATTCCGCCTTGATAAAGCTCATCGATTGGTTCCGCCAACGGGGCGGATAGTTGGGCGTCAAAGAGTAAAAAAGGAAGAAAAAAGAGAATGAAGTAATACATGAGAACCTGGACTCGATTTAGATCCGCCACTTTAAGGCGCCAGAAGATGAGGCGCTAGAACACAACTAAAGAACCCAACAATTCTGCCCTCAATGAACAATGACGTCTTTCGCCCTCAAGGCCCTGAATCAAGTCGACTTGAGTTAGGTTTTTTGTTTCTTTGCCTAATCTAGCCCAACCCTACATAATTACAAGCTCTATCTTTTAGCTTTTTTTTTCGATCGGGCAACATACACCATGAATTAGAAATAAGCCTCAAGTCGAATGACGCCACATAGTATTCGTGATTTAACCTATAATTATACTCACCGCTCCCAGGTAGAGAGAGGCTAGACAGCCACACTTTTCAATCGAGTTTAGAAAAACATAGATATTCCACCCCCATGGCATGGCTTTTGACCCTGTATGGGCCCAATAGTATTGCAACAACCGATAACTGCTACCACGACCTCTTCACCTACCATACGTTGCTTCGCATTGAATGGTAGGCCAGATGCAAGCCTAGGTACGTATTATCCATAGCCCATAACCCATTGCTAACTTTACACGAGTTTATCAAGCAAGAATGATCATCATCCTGCATGACACCTTACCTTGATCTGGCTGAAGACTCTCAATGTTGCACCCAATAAAGACGTCACTCAACCGAGCTACGAAGCTCTAGCCAGAAAAATGCCTTCGCCTTGCTACTCTAAATCCTTCTTGCCTTCTTCAATGCTCTAAATCTGGGTTGTTTTTCTTTTCTTTTTCGATTAACCTTGTCCAGGGCAGCTTGCGCCTTTGTTCTTTTTTCCACCCCCTTTGACCATACAGATCGACGCCCCCCCTTGAACTCCGCCTGACCTATTCCAAAGCTATTGTATGCTATCTAGGATATTGTCCATATGGCTGGCCTGCCAGGTAGACCAAAAAAATGACAAAGGCCATGCCCTTCTTTTCTTTTGTTTCCTGCACGGAAAGCACGCACTGATTCCTTAATATCAGCTGAACATCACATTGGAAAGGGCTAAGATGCTTGCTACTGTTAGTCATTGGCGACGGGTCTTAATCGAGTAAATATCTAGTTTTATCAGCTTGCATATGGATAGCTCATTCTCATGTAACAATACATTGTTTATGGCCACTATCCACAACCTGAAAAATGGTCAAGTAGACCAAGCACCACGGGTTTTTGCGGCGGTAATATGCACTGTGGGAGCCTTGCAGATACTTAATGGTCGCTTTTTTTCAGAGAGGGAGGACTCCAACTAGCATCGCTTGTTGGCTCCCACAGATTTCATGACCAGATTTTGGGGCACATTTTAATATCCATGTTAGGTACTAACTATGGCTAGTTCTGCCAGCTCAGGTATTGGAACAGTCAAATCCACAAACAAAAGAGGGACGACATGGCCCAACAAGACAGCAAATACAACACAACTCTACATATACGTCCTCAAGGCATCTTTCTCTAAGCTAACTACATGCACAAGCAGGCAATATCCTAATCTTACCCTGTTCAGCCAATACTCACTACAACGTACCTCCTACGTGGTATACAACTGTGTTCATCGATACCCTGTCTGTCGTAGCGATTGTTTGTATCATGATAGGAGACTCGCCCACCCCAACAACTGGTTGGTTGTTGATAGCTTCAATTCAAGCTCAAGTCAACCTTGCTTGCTGTTTCACATAGGTACTTGCATTATCCCGAATTCCAGCGATTACTACCTAACCCAAACTTGGACTGTCACCCAAATAGGATGTATACACACTACGTGCATACGTATTCGTGATATATCTACATACGTATATCGCTGTCATTATGTCTTATATATAACTCAATATATATATACATATGTATATACATGCGTAACCCTAAACTAACCGGGACTTCCCTGTCTGGCAGTATAAAGTCGAGAAGGTAAAACTGCATGTTCACTACTACGGAGGCCTGACAACAAGAACCCCCTCAAAAACACAAGAGAGATATGTGGTCGTTCGCCATTGCATGAACCGATGCAACCAACCACCTATGATCGTTGTGATTCTCAACTAGCTATCCATGTGCAACTCTGTCTTGAACGAGGGTAAAGAGTTGTTTGCAGAACGTGCGGCTTTAAACACAAGTCCGTCAAGCCACTTTTTCCAGAGCATATCATAAAGATCAAATAAGAGTGAATATGGAAAATCCGCCGCTAGTCAACCTAAAAATACATCTAGCTTTGGCAGGTAGGGAAAACCCCCCCTATTGAAAATCCACTTTAGTTCGGTTTTTAATGTCTAATTCTCTAGGCTTGATCACCTAAACCTAAACTAAAGCTTATCAACAACCATGGCCACAATGTGGCCCGTGAGCTGTCTCGGGACCAATTGTCAAGAACATGACTTGTAGCTTGAAGCCTGAACTTCGTTGAGAGATATCAATTGCCAATCGCTCCTAGTTTTGCTCTCTGAGTAGATGGTGTTAACCCATGTCTTTTTCTATTATATTGTTGGAATATTTACCGAGCCATGTGCTGGGCCAACACTGCCACACTAAGATCGCGCTTGCAAAATGCAGGAGAAGTAGCTCGCTGCCCTTGTTATACTGCATTGTATTTTGCCCAATAGAATTGGCTTCTATGTTCCCAACATCTTGGCCGTCTGTACTTTCACATACTTTCACGTAGATTTGTGTTGTTTGGGTGGCCTCCCATTCTTATCCCTTGTTCCACCCCGCTGTCTATCTGTATGGATGGACGGTGCTTTTTTCGTTCCCGCCAATCTAGGATTCCTACTTTGGCAGGTTTTTATGACTTGTATATCCATAATAGTCTTATTCTACCCTGGGCTATCTGGATTGATAGCTA
Source organism: Davidsoniella eucalypti (assembly GCA_004009845.1). Lineage (NCBI taxonomy): Eukaryota > Fungi > Ascomycota > Sordariomycetes > Microascales > Ceratocystidaceae > Davidsoniella > Davidsoniella eucalypti. Next base: position 26,138 of record RMBW01000093.1, on the reverse strand, counting down.
AGCCTCTGTATTTCGTCCCTCTTCCTACCGTTACTTCTGGTGAACGTAACATCTTATGCTCCCCCGTCCATGGCGAACAAGGGACTCTATCGTGGCTGCCAAAAACCACAGATACACCTCGACTATCGCCTTCTTGGGTCAAAAGTAGGGAGATATCGATCTATTTTTGGCCCCATGTAGTTTATATTCATGTAGGTACGCTTTACCTCTTCTCTAAGCGTAACCTCGGCTCACATTCACAGACCAGAGAGTTATGTGAGCCCTTACTACGGGGGTTGGTTTCCTCCTTGTCGCTCCCGGTATATCGGGTCGTTAGTTTGCAAATCAGAGACACTTGACGAACACCGAAGTACAAAACAAACTCGGAGTGTGACCCTGAAATCCACTTGAGGCGCAGTGCCCAGCTCCCACGTTGCTTTCACGACTATAAAATATAGATACCCAGTATGTATTGTATTGGTGTATCTATATTCTGGGTTGGCATGCCTTGTGTATATCTTCGTAAGCACACTGCAGCATCCGGGTTGACCGACCTGCAGCACACAGCTTGTCAGGTTCTGCCAAGATGCCATGCCGAAGTGTAAGTATTAGTACAGTTCGAGGTAACCCCCTTCCTTGCTATTGTATGTATACACCCAAAAAAAAGAGAATTGCCCACACACTCTTAGCGAGATGTTGTCTAGGCAAGAATGTTTGTTCTAGCGTGTTCCACTGGCCAGGTTTCTTATTCCTTTTTCTATAGGCTAGCAAATACCGTGCATATCTGACAGCCCAAGGCTAATGGCGGAATCACACATGTTGTCTGGTAATATTGGTTGGTCTATCCATTCCACCCTATACTTGTACCAACGGGCCGAATCAAGAAAAAAGACACCCAATGAGCAGCCAACGGTGGCCAGGCCCTAGGCATACTTGTGACAGTATATTAGTATGCTGATACTAGCAAGGCTTAATTTAGGTCATTCACTCTGCACCAGAATACAAAACAAGCTGAGAAGGAAATGATGTATAATATCTCACAAGTCAACAACGGGAGATGTGCGATGGACAAAAAAGAATTAACAATTGGTATTGATTAGTAACAATGAATTAGGGGTAGGTACACTTTCCGGGCGTTGTACATGTAAATCAATGTAATGATACTACTGCTATAGATCCTTTGCAATACTTATTCTTAATAGAAAACAAGATCTATGTGGTCCTTCTCGTCGAGATACCGATCTTGAAATTCTTTCCGAGTTAGAAAACTAGCCAATGGCATCATGGTATCCTTCATATCCATAAGGCCACGCTTCTTCTGATCGAGATACGAAGCATCAACAACTATTCTCAATAGCCTGCCTAGCTTGAGAGCACCTGTAGGTAGACCACTTTGTTAGCGTAATGCTCTATGAGTATTGACGATGGAGGATAATGTATTGTACTGACCATTGTCGATGAGCTCCGATAACCGAGCGGGAGTTCCAACGCATATACCGACACGGTGCTTTTGGAGAAACTCTACTTGCTCGGGAACTTTCATGTGCTTGGCAAATAACTTGGCAATGACGCTATTCTTGTTCTGGAACTTGCGGACTGCTCTGACAATATCGGCAGAACGCATGCCAGCACCACTCACGATGATGGTGTGAGGAGTGCCCTGATATTTATCTGCCTTGAGTAGAGTGTACGACTTGTCTGCGACACTTTCTAAGAAGTCTGGCAGCTTGTCGGTGACTCTAGTTTCTGTCCATGATGAAGTATCTTTGATGGAGTTCGCTAGATAGTATTGGCGTTAGTATTTCTGTGTGTCACAAGTGAAAGAGGGTGTATCTTGTTATCACGTACCCGAGATGGTAAGATCGGCTAACTCGATAGGACTCAGGTCGGCACCAAAGCGAGTGAGTTGCTTGATATAGTGGTCTGCCACTAGTTGAGGGTCGGCACTCTTGAAGAGTTGGTTGACCTTGAGTTCCGTGTCAAGTAAGCCGTTCTCTTCCTCTCTGGATTTGTTGTTCTTGCGACGGCGCTTGCTTTGTGAGACATCTTTGGTCTCGAGAGGACGTTTGCTGGTGGGCTTGGACATGGCGATGTGCTTTTATGAGATTGAGATGAAGAAGCTAAGTGCATATAAGTGACGGCTGGTGAAAGACGATAGCTATATATGAAAAGCCGTGGTAAGAGATGAATATATGCAATGTGAGATGATTAGGACTGGATGAAGCTGTGGCTGTAACTCAACGACTAGATGCTGGGAATTCTCACGATGAAAAGAAAAGTGGAAGGCAAGAAGACGAGTCAGGCAGTTCTCTAGTCGGCAATGAATTTTAGATGGCTTAAGACAAAATGTGCCGATAAATGTATTGTAAGAAGCCAAAGAAAGTTCGTTGTAAGTTTGGCCTATTGTAAAATTTTTGAAGTTACCAAAGCAGCATTCCTTCCTGTCCTAGGCCAGTTCCAAAACAGTGCGCGGTACATACTAGCACGGTCATCACACTATGCGATTAAGTGTGTCAAAACAGTGTGCGACATAAACATATTCAACGAGAACTTGACTATAAACATTGCACTGGGTCTGTCAATGTACATTGCATTGAATTGCATATTATGTGTCCATTATAGACGCACTGGTAGTTGGAGATTCAAGCTGATTTCTAAAGGTATGATTCCTTGTATATATCTTTATTGAGTCTTTGGATGAAAATGCGAATCACCCTTATTTCGAGTTGACAGATGAGTGTTGACGTAACTAATAGATTGTTTACTGAAGATTACTTTATTATACAGAAAGACAGCAGGATCTAGACTGACACAGAAACAGAGATATACGAGCGCAAACAAGGCCGAACTCAAGATCGGATTAGTTATGGCTATGGTGAATAGCGACAATTCACGTCATGCTATGTATGCACTGTTCACGAGTGGAGAAGGCAAAAGGGGAGGGAGTTTGTCGGCATTTATAACAAGCAAGGGAAAGACGTGATAGTACTAGGATGAGCACTAGGATGAAGGCAGGTAGGGCGAGTGTAGCCAAGACCGCCTTGAAACTTGAGATCAAGCAAGAAGGCATCTATTGCTGTACAAGCATTGGACTGGTGCTGGGTATACGTAGGCTTGCCGGGAAAGAGAGAAAGATAAGAATACGCGGTAGAAGTGGATTGGCCACTGATTCTGTAGTGAGAGAAACGAAGGCCATGATGGCGCACGGATGCGCCGGTTTGTGTTGGTGTGGTCCTTGAATAATGTTTAATACTAGATGGTCTATGAATAGGACCTGGGTATGCTACAGTTGTGGGCTAGTGTATTTAGCGATCTGTTTAGGGCGCATACGGCGGAGGATACGCTGAAAGGCAGCGGAAGATATGTGGAAGACGGACAACGGGATCTCTGTATGTAGATATGTACATATGCTGCTTTCAGTTACTAGAGACGGCAAATGGGATGACAATGGCTGCATAATGCATCTGTAGTCCTACCATGGTCGTGTTGCTATTTTTTTCCCTTTGGTTTAATTCTGCTTGCAGAAGCTATTAAGCACGGCGACCTCTATAAAAACCGAAAACACAGCACAGGAATCGCATCGCCTCATTGCGCCCTGTAGCAACTCGGCTTTTTTGCTTCTTCGAATTGGCCATGTTGCTTTTCTCTGGCAATTTTTCTTTTCCATTCATCTTCCATTTTTCTTCCGTTTTGACCGGCATCGTGGCCGAATATTCCATCTTCCTCTTTCTGTACGCTCTTTTATCAGCGCTTGTTCTGCCTGTCTTTCTTATTGACCACATACTAGCACTATACAACTAGTCAGCAAAGACATAGTGGCGCACCCACTCTAGGCCCTAGCATCCATAGCGATCGATTCATCTGTAGGAAAACTCACTAATTGTCTGGAGGAAGAGGCTTTGCTTGCTTGAAACCGGCCAGTGCTTTTTTTGCGGGAACGTTTGTGCTGTATGTATATATACATGTAGACCTGATTATCACGACAAAGAAGCGCACCTAACGATTCGATTCCCCTCCTCTCGACTCGACTCTTGAGACGCCCACACCAATTCATCAGGCCACCCGCACGAAGCGTCATCGGTCCATCCATCGCAGCACACCAGACCTGCTCTATAACTATAATCTGCCTAGCGCTGCCCGATCCGAGCCAGACCCGTCACCCCTGGCGGCATCTGCGTCTATCTCGATTACCGCCTGTTCTGCCCCCCCACCTCTGTTATTTTCGAAGCCCAGAGACGCCTGTTGCTGAATCGAATCTCAACCCACCCGACTGCGTCCATTTATCGCCAGCATCGAAAAGACTGGCCTTGCGCCCGCCGAGCCGTCCGCCCGTGAAATCCAATACTTAATCTCTTAATTCACAACCGCCACCAGCCGCCATGGCCAATAACAGAGCATCCGTCTTTATCGAAGCTGCCGATTCGCAGCTCGACCTCTCTCTAGAGCACCCCGAGAACCGCAGTGGCTCGGTCGACGAAGCCCCTCCCCGAACTAGCAGCGCAACCGCCACGCCCGCCATCGTCGAAAATGTCGTCGACCCCGTGGTCGAGAAGCAGGTCAACGAGGTCCTGTCCTCGGAGGTGAGAATCCAGGCCGGCATGTGTGCGCTCTGAAGACTGGATACATCGATACTAATGCAATACTGTCGCAGATTGCCATTTCTACGATGCTGAACCGCCTGAAGCAAAGCATCGCAGCCGCAAAGGTATGTTGCAACATGGTAGAACCTATGCCATTCGAACACCTCCCGTTAACACTTTGTAGGAATTTTCGACCTTTCTCAAGAAGCGCTCTCTGTTGGAAGACGACCACGCCCAGGGCATCAAGAAGCTCTGCCGCCTCACCCAGGAAGCCATCCACCGACCAGACCACAAACAGGGCACCTTTGCTCAGGCCTATGAGGACACCATCTCGATCCAGGACCGCATGGCCGACAACGGCACAGCCTTTGCCCAGACACTATATCGCATGTCTGAAGAGCTGATGGAGCTGGCCACCACTGCCGAACGCAACCGCAAAACATGGAAACAAACCGGACTGTCAGCCGAGCAGCGTGTGGCAGACTTCGAGAACGCCATGCGCAAGTCAAAGCACAAGTACGACACCTTGGCTGACGAATATGAGCGGGCAAAGACTGGCGAGATTCGCCAAACTGGCAAGATGTTTGGTTTCAAGGCACCCAAGTCTGCTGCGCAACAAGAAGAGGATCTTCTTCGCAAGGCCCAGGCTGCCGACAGCGACTACAAGAGCCGCGTGCAAATGGTCCAGACTGAGATGCAGGATCTCATTAACAAGGCGAGGCCTGAGGCGGTTTCTGCCCTCAAAGATCTCGTCCACGAAACGGACTTGGGTCTAGCTATGCAAATGATGAAGTTTGGTAAGTCGTCGTGAATCTATATCTATAGACATGGAGCCTGTATCTGCCACGACCATCGACCTAGACTCTATCTCTGGCAACACAAACATAAGCACAGAGTAACTAACCAGCCAAATATATAGCATTCCACAACGAAAAGCTGCTCGTAAACAATGGCATCTGTGTCAGCCCCCAAAAGCCTGGCACCGAAACCGACGGCCAGCGCAGTCTCCGCGAGGTTGTCAACTCGATCAACAACGAAGTCGATCTCAATGAATTCATCGTCTCGCACCACATCAAAATGCCGCCTTCGCATCCCATGCCTAGCTATGAGCGGCACCATGTAAGTCATAAGTCATATATATTGGCCACTATTGTCTTGTCTTTGACCATGCTAACTAGCATTGTGTACCACAGGTCTTCGGTCCAACCCCTGGAGGCACTTCTACCCCAACTGCCACCGGCGGCCCGACAATGCCGTTTGCACCCATGTCTCCGCCTGCAAACAACGTCCGTCCCAACTCGAACTCTAACGGGCCGCTAAATTCTAACTCTTTCCAGCCGCAGAATCTGCCGCGACCTGGCTCCAACCAGAACCAGCCAGCGTCGTCGCACTCCCGAAACTTCAGCATGGCCTCGATTCTGGGCAGAGAACGAGAACCAAAGACGGACCAAGGTCACCAGCCAACCTCCTCAAACGGATCCCTGGCGTCCCAGCTGCAGGGCACCAACAACAACATGTCTGAGGTATCTGGCCAGCCACAGTCGTCGCCACCGGGTTCCGGCAATGTTACACAGTCGCTTGCCAGCCTTCACTCGCCCTCAGGCCCAGGCTTTCCAGGAGCACCGGCCTCCTCGTCTTCAGCCTCTGCAGGCAATCGCGCATCGATGCTACCGCCCTCCAATAGCAATGGCCATATGCGTTATACCAGTATGGGCTCTGCCGGTCCGCCCCAGCTAGGCGCGCTCTCGTTTCAGAACCAGCCCAGCACCACTTTGGCCCAATTTAACTCGTCCACCACTACTGTTGCTGAGCTTCCTTTGAATTTGCAGCTGCCATCATCGACGTCCGCACTTCTCTCCTCTTCGCCCCCATCGGCCTCTGCCCACCACATCACAACCGGTCCTAGTTCTCTAGCCTACTCGCCGCCGTCATCGTCCTCCTTTGCGCCGAATCACCCCTCGCAGCAGTTGACATCTTCGCCGCCTGCTAACGACATGCGTGCTTCCATGTTCCTGCCTTCGCAACAGCAGCCCTATTTTAGCCTTTCTCCCGGTAGCGGTGGCTCGATTGACAATTCTAGAAAGGTGTTTGGTCTCTCGCTAGAGCAACTGTATGAGCGCGATGGTCTCGCTGTTCCCATGATTGTGGTGCAGTGTTTGCAGGCCGTTGACCTCTATGGTTTAAGCATGGAGGGCATCTATCGTCAGAGTGGAAGTGTTGCCCATATCAACAAGCTTAAGGCCATGTTTGACACGGACTCGACTCAGTCACAGCTTGACTTCCGTGTCCCGGAAAACTTCTTCCATGATGTCAACTCCGTCACCGGTCTGCTAAAGCAGTTCCTACGCGATCTGCCCGATCCGCTGCTGACTAACGAAAACCACCATAGCCTCATCGAGGCAGCGCGTAAGTTCTCTCAATCCTTCAAAGAAACATTCATCCCCCTTTACTATTGCATTATCCTATATTTTGTCGTTTCCTTTAATCGCTAACTTTCCGCTTTTCTTTTTGCCATCACAGAAATCGAAGAAGACGTCTTACGTAGAGACACTCTACATGCCGTTATCAACGGCTTGCCCGATCCCAACTATGCCACGTTGCGAGCTTTAACACTACACCTTCGCAAGGTCATGGAACAAGTTCACGTCACGCGCATGAATGCTCATAATCTAGCCGTCATCTTCGGTCCTACGCTCATGAGTTCATCTGATCCGAGTACTAGCGTAGCCGATGCTGGCTGGCAGATTCGTGTTGTTGACACTATATTGCAGAATACTTACCAGATTTTTGACGAGGATTAATTTCTTAGTCTTTCTCCCTTTCCCCCTGAAATCATATTTTGTTTCCCTTTTTCTCCTTCCATCAAAGTTCTCTCTTACGATGTTCAATGTATCTACTGAAGCTCCCTCAAGTTGTTGCTTTCTTCTTCCTTGCTGTTCTCTACTAACTAGGCCGTTATTTTTTTTCGTTATTTTTTTTTTCTTCAGGCTACTTATTCTTCTGTACATTGGTATCACTTTCCATCTCATCTTCATACTTTTCTTTCTCCTCCCTCTCTTTTTCGCCCTCATTGTTATTTATCTACCTGCGTACCCCCATGTCATGTTATCCGCCACTTTGTAGTATGTATACAGGTGCCATTTTGTCAAACTGGTTTTGTTTTCTAGTTCAGTTCAACAGACCAGTATTTAGTTCTATTCTACAGTGATTAAATTCGTATATTTGTTTGCACAGATTAACTCTCGCTGCTTTTATTCTAGGCATGCCTGCTCATATGAGATGTACCAAGCTTCTAAACAGAGGAACTGCAAGGCTTTTTCATTTTGTTAGTAACGGTATATAGCCCGAGTATCGTAAATTATTAAACTATAGAATATCAAATATCAAGTTCACACACAACACATAGATATCTAAACTACCACATTAAAGGAAAGAAAAAGGCCTTGGAAAGAAACCCCGCCGTCTATAGAATGGAATTACATACACTAATTAACAGTAAACAAATCAGGGACAAAAATATATGATATATGAAGAGAAAATTTAGAAATAAAAAGAGAAAAGAGTAACATGACGTATTGATGCTTCGATGCCTGACAAAGATAGAGCACAAGTATAACAGAAGAGAAAGTATGATAAAAGCGAAAACTGCAGAAAGAAGAGAAGAGAAGAATAAAGAAATCAAAGGTAAATATAAAAAAGACTCCATTAAACTCCATTCCGGTTTCCCAACCAAAATAAACAACAAAAAGATCAAGATCCATCCACCATTTGCCGGCGTTAAAAAGGCAAGCCAATCTTGTGAGGAGTTAAAAACAAAGTAAAATAAGAAAAGAATGAATGTTAATGGTATGGCAGAAAAAAAAAACCAGTAAAATGCGCCTATAAACATGTGTCATACACAATGTACACAAAAGACTACAAAAAAAGGATAAAGTTATACTCCTCGACCAAGGAAAAACAAAAAGAAAAGGCAGTATGCCATGCTAGAACTATGATAAGGTACATGATGAATAATTTTTGTTCCAAAGAACATAAAAAAGATAATTGGTGGTAGTGTTAGATAGAATAGATATAGGATAATGACGAGGACATTATATCGGAGAGAAGATAAGAGGTCGAGGTGAAGACATTGCAATGGAATTGCTGGGTATAAGCCGGCACGATACGTGTCGATTTAGTGCTTAGTAGTGCTTCCTGAAGAGCGATCAAGCCACGTAGTACATTGACCAAATGAAAGCCATGTGTATATTTTTCTTTGTTTTTGTTTTACTGTAGTTTTATGGCATCAAATAACGTCAAACTGATACTCGTGTCGTTTTCGCCCACGGTAGGAGTTGGCTCACTAAGCACTTCCCAACGGCGCAGTAAAAAGGGGACAAGTCTTTCGGTCTGCATCATGACGGGATTTTGCATTTGACCTAGTGCTTGCTTGAGTAGCACGTTACGCCCGCCAGGGCCCAAAAGAGACTTGTCACGATGGCCTAGCAGGATACTATCTGAAGCCATATCAGCTGGCTGACCCAACATGTATCGAATGCGTTCGTCCGACGACCGGTTCGGATTCACAAGAGAAGGAGACTCTAGCGATGAGAGGATATTGCGAGAGCATAGTTGTTTGGCTTCTTCGCTTAGCGTGTCAGCAAGCATTAAGGCAACATCGAAAACTTTCTGGCCTGGGGCAGCAGCTAAGGCAGCTTCGTTTTGGGCGACTTCATCGAGCTCGAGAAGGATACCGGATAGAACCATAACGAGATGAACACGGACTTCCATCGATGCCGCAAAGGGCGCTTGAGCTCGAGCAGTAACGCTAGAGCTATTAGGTGTAGCTACAGCTGCGGGTGTCGACGGGATATCGGTGGGTGATGCGTTCATAAGAACAAACTTCAGCATAGCAGGAAGCCAATTGTTCAGAATCTGGTTTCTAACCAGAGCTTTGTCCTCGGTCTGCTCCATGGCCAACAGTTCCCAGAGATCATTCAAACGTTCCGCGATACAGGGAGAAAGCTGACCCGCGCCACGGGCTGAGCGGCCGCGAGATAAAGAATCTACTACGGAAAGAAGTGTTTCGGCAGTCTGGATCTGTTCTGGTGTGCGCAGTACGTCATCCACATTGCGGGCAGATGGAATGATTTCGAGAAATTTCGTCTGGGCCTGAACCTTGAGCTGTTGTGCTATATCATCATTGTTCTGAGGCAGAGCGTTAGTCCACATGATATGGCCACTCTCAATGGCATTTCCCATCGCCTTGGTGAAGATTTCGATCTGAGACGGGTCGTTCTCGTTATTCTCGTTGACGTCGGTCGTGAGTGCGACAAACAATTTGAGTTGGCAGAAGGGTAATGTGAGTTCGTTCGCCTTTTCGAGAATGATGTCGTACGATATTTCGGTGTGCTCAAAGTCTTTACCCATGAGAAGTCGAGTCGTGAGTCTGTCGATGAGTTTCGCAAGTTTTGGTGACTGATGTCTATCTCCAAGAATGGAAGAGACTAGGTTTGAATCTCCAATGATAAGGCTTTGAAGCTGTTGTACAACAGCGTCCCATCTTCCCTTTTGATCCAAAGGCAGTCTGTCAGGTGCTGGGGTATCAATACATCCACCTCGTCGGACATATTCGTCGAGGGACTCTCGAATCAACTTCAACAACTCCTTCGGGTTCTTTAGCCAAAGAATTTGCTGCTGTACGTATACTCTGTAACTCTCCTCTAGTGACAAGACGTTGGCTGACTGCGGCTTGCTCGAGGAAAGTTGCATGACTTCCTGCAGGTATGTTGGGTGAATATCTGATTGGTTACTGGAGCCAATGGTGGCTAGAGCAGCCCGAATGATGAGAAGCAATTCCACGCATCCAAGACTAATAAGAAGCGGCAAGGTGCTCATGAGAGGTGGTCGATTATGCCGGGTGACGATTGTCTTTAGCCAATTTTGCATCCTTGAGTCAAAGCGTGAAGTATCGAAAACACGTAGCTTGGCTAGTAGAAGAGCAAAGGCCCTCTGACGGTCGGGCTGCTCTTTGTCCCAGCTGGATTCCAACCCGGAAATTGTTAGTTTGAACATTCGATCCATAGTGCTAGGATCCGCTACAGTTCCGTTCGCCAGTGAGCGCTCAATTTCATCATGTAGATCGACGTCTCCATCGTGCATGATTCCAGTCATGCAGTCAGATATTGGTGAGCATGCATCTACTGAAGAATTTCGATCTATCATACGAAGCTTTTGCCTGAACTGCTCGCTGATAGACTCTTGTCCAGGAATTCTGGTGGCTAAGCTTGCCATAGAAGAAAAGAAAGTTCGTTGGGTCGGTCCCTGGTCGACGGCAAGAAGGCGAGATGCATCGAGTAACAAGTCGTAGATAATGCGGCTACGCCCGATGGCTGCTAGGCAAAATAGGTTGGCGTTCAATGTATCGGCACAGCATGCCAGAACCTCTGGGTCGGTATCTTTAGCAGTAGTAGCTAGCATATCGCCAAGTTTCGTGAAATCAGAAGCAGCCTCAAGTATGATGCGAGCAGATGTAAAGGTAGAAGCAGTAATTGGAGGTCCGTTTTGAGACAAGTATCGGTCCTTGAAAGCTTGTGCTACAGCCGAACCAACGGCCGTTTGTACCGTACGACCACTCTTCCGCATCGGTCCGACCAGCTTGCTAGCAGATTTAACCGGAAGATCACGTGTTAGGGAACCTTCCCATACCATGCCCATTGCCTGCATAGCAAGTTGAAGCGCCGTATCGATATTTTCTTTTTCGTGCACGCTGAGATATCCAATGCGTCGCAGCATGTTTTGACGTGACCCAAGCGATGCAGAGTCCAGACAGTCCAACGGTAATTCCAGAAGCATTCTGGTCATACATGGTCCATCCGGATCGATTTGGTCTGGCGATGTCAACCCGCCTCTTGAAAGCAGCCAAGAGATGTATCTAGGAACCGAGAGGTCTCCAGTCCGCACAAGTTCGGAAACAAGAATAAAAAGAGATTTCTTTCGTTCTGTTGCCGAGTCTGGAATTGTGTCTACAAAATCAAGGATGGCCGAAGTAACATCGATATTCAACCGAGCACCCTCACGAAGAAATCTTACAGTCACATACACTTTGCTATAGCCTGGTCTATGAGCTGATGTACTCCATTCCATAAGGGTTTGCGCAAGAACAAGTTTGTCGTTCGCGAGGTTCCAGCAACGTTGTATAGTAGCCTCAGTTGGTGGCGTAAGCATCGTTGTATCGAGAAGTCGAACCAGTTCTTGTCGTCTGGTCGGTTGTGTCATGGTATTCGATGTTAATAGCCAAGAGTTTCGAGAGTTGATTCTGTTGAATGCTTCTAATGCAATAGAGTCGTCTGGTGATAAAAATCCGTGAAGTGCGTCCTTATGCTTAAGCCATGTCAATGGTGATATGAAATTGTCGGGGCTTGATACGAGTATTGATTTAATCAGACTAAATAGATTAGCCGACAGTTCTAATAAGAGGTCACCATCCTCGTCGTTATGGATCTATGATATGAATACCTGTTAGTCGAGTCGAGAGTATACGCATAAAGTGACTTACGGCTGTGAGATGTGATAACAGTGCAACAACAAGTCTACGTCCGTTCTTGCGTGCCCTTAATAGATCGTTCCAATATATTTTTGTGATCAGTAGCCACATCGGTAGTTTGCTTTGTCTACACGACTCAAGAGATTGTACCAGCCAGTCTACATAGTGATCGCGGTCGAGGAGTCCTTCGGAGTAAAGACTAGCAGAGAAACGTATACTGTGAGGCATATTAGCATACGTAGCACACATCGTTGGATTATAGGGAAAACTTACGCATAGGAGACCTTGGCCTTCCAATCTTTCATGTTGACTGCCGATACCAAGGTTTCGACGAACTGTTCGACAAATACAGTCCAGTCCCTAATCCACTTGGTCTCACCTCCGATCACGATGGACCCGGTGGCACCTTTCCGCTTGAAGGCACGAATCTCGTTGGCACCAACGCATTTGGCGAGCCACACAGCACGGTCAATGGGGACAGACTTGCTCAAACACTGATCAAGTAAGGCCTTGCCCCGGATTCCGTGGGGGATAGTGCGACTAAGCTTTCGTAATGAGCTTGTGGGATTGGCAAGGTCTTTGAGCCACAGCTCCCTCTTAGTATCAGTAAGAGTAACTCGTGGAGGGGGTTTGAATGTAGAGGCGGCTGTGACTTGTCCCGTAGCACGGCGTTGTGCCATGACTGTCGCAAATATGGTAGATAATGCATTCAGTCCGGTCTTTTGCTTGATAGTTGATGAGACTGTGTTTCGGGCGCTGGTAGTCTCGACAAATGTTGATTGTTTGTCAAAAGCAGGTTGTTTATCGAAATATCCGGTGCGTATTATGGACTCGGTCATTTGATCCTCAGGATGGTTCCCCGTCCATGGGAAAAAATCAGCAAATCCAGAGTTGGTTGCTCTTATAACACTAGTGCTACCAGCATCAACCTTCAGAGCAGCATCGGGCTTCCAGCTAGTTCTAAACCGGGGAGCCTCGGATGGAGTTTCGGATGTCCATGCGCGTGGCCGGCCATCCTTCTTGAGAGTCTGTTGTGTGGTGGCTTGTTTTATTGATGGTTGTGGTATCGATGATATTGGCCGGGCAAGGCGACTGCGCCGTCTTGGTAATGGGAGGTTTCCTTCCTCTTGGACTGATAAACCATAGTTTAGCATCGCTATATCGGTCATGGAGACATCGACAGGGCTGGCATTAACATCGGGGGAGCCAGAGACGGCGAAAGGCGCTGTTGTTGGTAATATGCGCATAGTACTCGACATAGCCATGCCATCGGTGGTTGGTGGACGAAGCACGATCGAGTCGCTTGAGACTTCGGTCTTGAGTCGGGAACCGCCGCGGCGCGGAACGGATGCAAATCGATTCATGGAAACGGGCGCAAGATCGGAAGTGTCCATGTCGAACGCATTTTGGTTTTGATGTGGCGATGTATTTTGAGAGTCGCGGCGAGCAGTTTGTTGTATATGTAACTGTTGCGCCAATGGATGTTGCGAACGTTGTTGTTGTTGCTGTGGCTGTTGCTGTTGTTGTTGGGGCAGCTGGGGATTGTGAGATAAAGATGAATTGCTTAATGCTCGCTGAGGTAGGCGTTGTTGGACGCCCATTTGGGTCCGGGAGGTCATAGTTGAAGATGCTGTCGATGCTCCATGGCCAACATCCAGTGGTCAGGTCGATAAGTCTCTCGACGCCAGTGACAGTACAAGTACAGTATAGATAGAGGCCAACAGCGGCTAGGGATATGCGATGGTGAGTACCTGTAGTCTAATACGACGATGGACAATCGGTCGGCTTAATACAGCGATACGATACTTCAGATGTATAGAAGATAATATGTTTGAGCGTTAAATACGGTATATTCGTGTCGGATCGATGGGCTCCGGGCGCGGAGACGATTTCGTGAAGAGTGAAGAGAGATAATAGTATGATGGTAGTCGAGAATGTATACAAGCAATGAAAGTGGTAAGTCCTAAGCTAAGTCCTAGAGGCTGAGTGAGACTAGCCAAAACGCAATAGCATCGACCAAACCAAGTATAATTAGTAGTGTGCTAGCGTGGTCGAGTGACAGGGCCCAATTTCAAAGACAGGCAAAGGCTAAACGAAGGCCGACCACCAAAAGTAGCAATCAGCGAGAAATGCACTGTAATTTCACGCTGGCAAGCGCCTGGACTGTCGGCGTACGAGCCGTCGTTGACGAATATATATCGTAATAGTTTAAAGGGGAGGCCTTATTGAAGCGAAAAGCTGTGATGTAGATTCGAAAATTAGATATTCCCATAAAGGCAGCAGATAATGTCGATGATAAATCATGCGACTCGTACTGAGGCGACTGCTTGATAAAGGCCGCGGCTGATACTTTGAGAAACAAAAGCACGAAAAGTCACGGTCACGATCGACCACAGTCAAGTCAGGGCGACTTCTACTTTGAGCGACGGAAAAGAGAAACGGGGGGTGCCACCAACGCCTAGATAGGTTGCGCTATAGGCTATTTACTAACGATATAGGTGTAGTGTTGTAGTAATAAAATACCCACTACAGCACAGTTTTGGTCCAAGTGCAGCTTAGCGAAGACGTGGAGCCTGTAGGAAAAGGGACCGGAGCAAAATTAGTATTAAAAAAACTAGGCATAGAATATTAACTTTGGCTAGAACTTTACTTTACCATGGGCAACCGTGCCGACAATAGTAATGAGCAGCTCGACTCTCTTGCTTCTCTGTCAGCCGTTGGCAGCTGTGTGATGTCTGTATGAAACCTGTCTTGGCGTTTCACCCTAGGGTGCACCTATCTTTACTTATCCTCTCGGTATTAAAAGATCCACTTCTGTAAACTTAGTGTACATAGTACAGTAGTTAGTTATGATTGTGGTAGTAAGCATTCATTATTCAACAAAGCTAAACAATGTATCGCGTCACTATACCAGCACGCAAAGGTACTATCTATGTTGTAGTAATAGCCCGGACGGATCATGCTAGCGAGGCTTCCTGTTTTACTGTTATCACCAATCTTTTTGACTATATGACAACTATATGTAAGCACAGCTGTCATAAATTATAATTTTATATTCGGCTGACTTCAAAAGAACACAAGCACGAATTCCCTATAGATTCTCGCGTACACGAATTTACTCATATGCGGGCTCCATCCACGCTGAATCTACCACGCTAATCAAGGCGAAAATAAACACAGCCACCTAGTATTTTTCGGCCGCTTTTTGAGCACATATGTAGAACAATGAACCCCGAATGCCTACAATTACATATTTCAAAGATAGGTTTTAATCAATACTCTTAATTCCGAGCCCACCACCCATATTACACTACAAACAATAAAATTTTAATTGAAATATGTTATATGTATCCATAGTAGATATCACATAGGAGTCGCAGATCTATCTGGAATCTTCCCAACTCAACCTTTTATTCTAATATGCATATTGTTTGCCTTACATCCAACCACCAATCAAGACAACATCATAACAACAGAACTCATCATCGCCCCGCCTATCACAGCGCCATACTCAAAATAAAGCGATTTATTATGTCACGTGTCTTCTCATGTGACTGACTACCATTGGCTGGATCACCATATCATAACATGCCATTACGGAAACATTTTCCCGTTCAATGTCTTGGTTTCGATTATTTATCCGCAGCCGACCAATGTATCCAGTCGGGATTAGCAACATAAAAAATATGTAGTACCATAGGGTCATTAGGGTTATCATATATTGTAATGCCTACATATCTTTGGATCTATTAAAGTTCTTACGATACTCTACGATAGTCCTAAGATTCCAGATCATGCTACCGGCGTTTTCTCCACCGAGTAGAAATGTAACCTATTAGTAAATACATTAGGGGCTGCCGTGAGGGTTACTGTTGCATTGAAAAGAGCGTTAATAGTCAAGATAAGATCCAATCATAGGATTCTAAGGCCTGCTGACGAAGTATCTGTAGCAGAATTTGATCAACTGTTTTTCTGGTGTTAATACTAATAAATCAACATATAATATCGACTAGTACAGAGCAAAGATAAGAACATCCAAAAGCTTTGAATAAAAAAAAAGCCTTGATGCCAATGAGCCCATCATGAGCGAGACGGGATTGTGTAGTTTCTACATATTTTGTTTTACATGTCTCGTATATTATGGTGGAGGTATTTTCCGAGCAAGTAGTTAGTGTAATTTGCACTAACCAAAGCCAATCGATTTGCCACTAGTCTATTGAATGTATATATTTGCACTGGCTTGTGTGGTGTTATAAGAAAAGCTGCATTTTAGAGACTACTGCATACAGAACGAATAGTGCCAACTTTCCCCTCAGGGCCAGGTCACGCTACATACCTAACGGTGATGAGGGAATCAATGAATCCTTACTGAGGATACCTGCTGAACCTAGGTTATATTGTCTGTAATGGGACTGAGGCATGATTAGGTTGTAGTCAATAGTGGTAGCGGATATAGTTAGTGGATCCCTTATGGCCCGCAAGACATATATACTACATTGATTTCGTTTCCCTGGCCAGGAATTATGCTCATGAGGTTTCGTCTAAATCACAGCTAGATTGAAATAACCAGAACGTGAGGCAGATATGGTATTTGTAAATGGTGGAGTACGTCAATGTTAGATACAAACATGTGTAGATTGAAGCACTTGCTTACTACGGAATACATTTGGTTTATTCAGTAGTGGAAGCTCAAGATTGACATGAAATATCACCAGGTTGGAATAAATTAAGATACGTAGCAATAAAGTGCCAGGACATTTATGATAGGGTATCTCTTTTGATTCATGGTTGGACGTTAGCTACGTATAAGCAGAAATCTATACCATAGTACAACGCCATAAAGGCATCATTGAGAATGAGCTTCGGACAGATAATAGCTTAGAAAATAGAATGTCATTTAATGTAGTAAGCATAAGTCATCTTTCTGTGATTTATGAACAGCCATAAAAATGAGAACAAAAGGCATGGAAAATGATATTGAAAAGTTGTGTAACTCGAGCGTCATCGCCTAAGTATCGAACAGTCTGCTAAACTATTTCGTTAATGTGTATCGTATTGTATTACTCTTTTACGTCTCTGCTGGCATTTCACAGCAATACGACGGCATATTCCATGCGGAAGTGGTAGGTTGATGTCACCTTCCAACCAACTCCCGAGCGGTCAGCAAATGCAGGTGCATTTGAGCATCTTTTATGACTTTTTAGGGTTCAGCTTCGAGGTCAAGAGGGCTCTCTGTCTAGCACAGCCCGAAGGTGAGCCTGCGGGGTTCAAGGGTTGGCTACGTGGTGTTTTTATCATATAACAAAAAACTATGAAAAGTTAGTCCGAAAGGCCACCGGCTCTCGGCACGGGTTTGACACTGGTTTTTTCCTCTGGGCGATAGCTGTTGGTGCACTTTTCCATACTCTCCTCCTCTTTTAGCTGGCGAAAGGCAAAAGGGCTCCTCAGCTAGAGATTCACACTCACACTCAGCGGGCAACATTTTGAAGGTCCCAGTTGCCCGACATCTTCAGCTTTCTTGTGTTGTGCTTTGCACTTCTTCTCTCACAGTGAAAACATTTTTGGCTTCCTCTGCGTTTTCCAACAACCTACCAGGAGGGTGGCTGTGAAGAAAGTTTAGCTAAATGCTGCTTGTCTTCTCTACTGCTTCCTCCATGCGGTATTTGTTCTTGTTTTCTGTGTTTTTCTTCTTTAGTTTAGATCTCCATTTCTTCGAGAACCATTAGGGTTTCTCAATATCTACCAGTCCACTAGAGTCGGATCCACGTGATCCACCTAAAGAAAAAATTGGCGTAATCGGACCGGGTGCGATGGTAGAAGCACGGCGACGATATTCCCTCGCCACGGCTAGGCATCCGGAACCTTTGAAAAAGCTGCCCATCGAGTGTGAGTGTGTCTCCCTGAGCCGAGTAGTGTAATAGACTCGGGAGACCGGCGATCGAGACAGTGATGCGAAAAGGGCGGTCGTCGGTGAGAACATCCCTTGAGAGGGGAAGAAGTCGGGCTCAAGGCCTCACAACTCAGTGAATCGAAAACGACAAAGGTTGAAAAAGAAAGCGGGAATGGACAGCATCATTGGGAATATGTGCTGGCCACTTTCAAACTCCCACGACGAAGGGGAAAAGTTCGTCTTGGGACGAGGGAAGGGGGAATGTGCAGGTTTAGCATTGTAATTACACAACAAACAAGACAATATTCTACCGCAACATGATCTGAGTTTCCTTCGACGTCTGGTGACCAAAAAGATTGCGTAATCTGGGAATCGAACCCAGGGCTAATCGAAATCATTACCAGATGGCAACGATTAATGTTACCACTACACCAATTACGCCTATTGGATTTCTTGGTGTTATACCGCTAAAGTGAGTTTATGGAGTTTCCAGTAGATGCGGGCCGAGTTGGTTGCGTCGTATGATCTTAGTGATTTAGGTAGACGTTAAGTATAATCAAATCAAATCAAGCGGGCCGAGTTGGGCAGGTCACTGCTAAAGCCAAGAGAACCACGAACGCACTCCGAGCTCTCTCGGGAGTGTACCGAGGAACCCCAGTGAGGAGTCTGCTACATGCAGTAAGAAGTTGCGTGCTCCCCCAACTGACGTATGCCTCTTCCACCTGGTCTCCCTTCATGCAGGCTACAGGAAAAGAAAAGCTAGAGGTAGCTTTGAGAGCTGCCCTGAGGGCCGCACTGCCAGTGTACTGTACCACGCCAACTAGGCTTTTGCACATCCTCTCCTCGTTCCCAAACATGGAGATGATACTGAAGGAGCCGCCGCCATTCGGGCTTCCACCGTAGACTCCCGGCACCCGCTGTGCATCACAGAGATAGAAGGACACATCGATGTGTACAAGAAATTGCTACCGGTGCCGATTAAAGAGTCGAACAGACTCTTCCCAGAAGAAAAGGGCCCCCGTGACTGTCTGCCACCGCAACTAGACAAAGAAGAAGCCGCCAAACATCATTTGAAAGAGGTGGCTGAGGCAGACCCGAAAACGTTATGGGTTTACTCCGATGGTTCTCGTGATGAGAAGGGCAGGACAGGGGCTGGCTGGGCAGTCTTTTATGAGGGCATCAAACTCTGTGAAGGTCTAGGGTCATGTGGCTCTTTACGAGAAGTGGCTGACACAGAGGCTATTGCTGCAGAAAATGCAGTCCAAGCGGCCATCAAGCATGCTCCTCCCGATGCAGGCAGTCTATATCTGTGCCTTGACAATTTGGGTGTTGCACAACGCATCTCCAATATGGCGGGTAAGAATGGAACTTCTCAAGAGGCTGTCAACAAGATCCGAAGCTTACTCCATGGTGGAAAGGAGGCACTGAGCGTGTAGAGCTAGCGGTCGGCGGCATCAGATGGGTCCCAGGGCACACTAATGTTCCTGGCAACGAGCTAGTTGACAAGTTGGCAAAACAAGGGTGTACAAGCAATACTAAGCTTGTGGACCTCGACCGTGACCATATGTCCCTTGCTTCCGCCCACAGATGGAAAAACGCACAGCTGAATGCCGACTTCAAGTCATGGATAGCGGAGTGCGAGCCGAGAAAGCACCTTGGGGTTCGTTTTGAAACAAAGACTGTCTATAAGGTGGACTGGTTTAAAGACCAGCACAGATCTACGGTGGGACGGATCCTAACTGCCCGGACAGGTCATGGCGACTTTGCGGAGTACCATGACCGGTTCGAACATACATGCGGAAAGAAACTGACCACTGTGCCATCAACGGAAGGAACCTTTCCATCCTTGGGCGTGGCCCAGAAATGAGAGACCACTTCGGACTAGCTTTGTCAAAAAGCTACTTCGGAAAGAGAGCTCCTGCAAGTATCTTGCCAAGAGATTAGAGGTGAAATGGAGGCACTACAGAGCCCATGCGCCTAGAGAAGAAGCGTCGTATGATCTTAGTGATTTAGGTAGACGTTAAATATAATCAAATCAAATCAAAGCGGGCCGAGTTGGGACTTGTCCGGTAGCGTCATTTAATATTGTAGATGTTGAGTATGATGAAATCAAGCTAAGGGCGTACTGAAGGACACTATATAGCTGTGTAACATCTCTGTGATTCAGACAAATGTCAAATATAGTCAAGCCAAAGGGTTCCCGCTGGATTTATACGAGGTGTATAATCATATAAGTCAACATCTAGAGATCAAATACACAACACTACCAAGAAGTTTGGCATTACTTTTTGTTATCAGATTCTAGGTGAGTTAGCGGGACTTATTACATTAGTCAGTGTCGTGAAAAGTAATATCAAATATTACAATATCTGTTACAACTATTGATATAGGCATAGTTGGGACTTATGTCACGTAATCAACATTGCATTGATGGTAGATAGTAAGAATAGAGCAATGGTAATGGGGTTAAGATGCCACATGGCGAGATATCTGTGATATATTTAATAAGATATAAAAAGTAAGGGGAAAATGGCCTATTTTAGCTAGAAAAATAGGGGCAATATATTGCCATTCAAGAAGTGAAGATAGATACAATGAAAAGAAATTTGCCGTTTAATACAGAGAGAGGAGCACTCTCTTTTCTTAAAAGAGGAGAAAGTCATAGCCATGATAATGGTAGTTATCAAGAGTATGAGACCAATTAGCAAGAAGCACCAGTGGGAACTCCCTCACATTTGGTGGAGGTCTTGCCGCCAGTGACATTGATACCAGTCCAGGTCCAGTCAGAGCAAGAAGCGCACAGAATGTAGATGTCAGTAGCCGAGGACTCTACAGTTCCAGAGATATCCTTGAGAGTCAAGTCAGTGATTGGTACGCCAGAAGTAGGGGTACCAGTTGGCGAGCCGTTCTCGTAATCCTGTTCAATGACGATGCCGTAGTTGGCGATACCGGAAAGAGTGATACCAGAGTAGGTGATAGAGCTGACAGAGCCGTTGGCGCCATACACAGTCTTGATGCGTACACCATTGTCGGAATCGATGATCTTGGAGTTGGAGATGGTCACATCCTTGACCACGTTGTTAGAGCGGCCACCAACAGAGCCAATTGACAGGCCATGACCACCTGAGCAGTAACCATCAGTAAAGGTGATGTTAGTACCAGAATTGATAGCCAGGCAGTCATCTTGGTTCTGGATGTAAGCACCGGAGATCAAGATATTGGAAGAAGAGCCGACATCAAAGGCGTCAGTGTTATGGCCACCGTTTGTGTCACCGTCGGAATTGTCAATGTTGATATCATACAGCGCAAGGTTTTGAGCCGCGTTGATGCTGAAACCCTGAACAGGGGTGTTGGTGATGTTTAGACCGGTGATAGTGGAATCAATCATCTTGTGAGCATAGAAGAACTTGGGCTTGGTCTTGCCGCCATTGCTACCCTCGCTATCCCACCAGCGCTCGCCCTGGCACGAAATTACAGCGCCGGCAGCAGAAGAGACTTTGATACCAGTTCCAGCAATAGAGATAAGAGGACCACTCCACTCCTTGTAGCCAAAGGTAGTGGTTCCAGAGAAGATGATCTATACAAGGATCAATGCGTTAGTTATATCTACTGGGCCGTAGCTCAGAGCTAGGCTGTCTTTGGCTTGCAACTAAAAGCAAACAAGAGAAAACTTACTTCGGTGTTGTCAGCAACATCCGTTAAATCTAAAGTTTCACCAGCGGGAACTGCGATGTTGCTCAGAGTAATAGACGAGCACTTGGAGGCAGAAGCAGAGGCAGAGGCAGCAGATGTGAAAGTGCAAGCACTAGCATACCCAGCCAAAGTTGAGGTAGCACGCTCAACAACTATAGGGCTAGCCGAGACGATGCTGGCGGCAGTAGTCATAAGAATGAAAGCGGAAGAGAACATAGTGGCGGTAGTAGTTTGAGAAAAGTAAAGTGTGTTGTAGTTGGAATGATAGAAAGACTGGGTAAAAGTGAAATAGAAGAACGAAAGACAAGATACGCAGTATCTGATAAAGAATGACAAAGAGAAGAACTATCTGACTCTCAGAGTAGAAAGGGCAAAAGCGGTAATGAAGGTGATTGGTGAGTAGAGAACTGAAGAGGAAAGGGAAGAAGATCGAGAGAATAGATGGGATCATGATATCTTCTTATACACTTTCTCCCCATTCACAGCAGCAGGCCGTAGGTGCATCGATACTACATCGAAAATGGGCCATGAACCGAACTTCGGGGCATATATGCGACGGCTCCAGACGGCCGCATCTGGTCATCCCCATCCCATGTTCTTGCTAATGGGCTTATGATCACCTAGGGTATCATAGTATACGGGGCGGGCCTAAGCACAACTACAAAATATTAGCCAGGGAATTTATCGTTACTAGCCCGAACCTATGTTGCCTTGAAGCAAGTCTGTGTTTTATAGAAATCATTGAACGATTTGACAAGGAGGCCCTGACCCGGGACTAACAAGCCATAGTATCACACGCCCCTTCCTATGTTTCCGGAGTTTGAAAACTAGCCAGTGCCTCCTGAAATCTCACCTAGCAAGGCTACAATCAGCTATCACCAACCAGTACAACATTCATGTACAGATATACATGTATTGTTAGTTTAGTTTCTAACTCGGCCGTCTATAGTTGCTAGAGTCTTGGGCCCCCCACGTCCATCTCATCTTGTACATCCTTATTGATTTCACTCAGAACGTTTCACTTGGCTAAACATTCTCGGGGATGCCCCAATCCACGCGTCAATCCCTGTACATTAACGATCGGAGACAGCCACAATAGCAGTTTTTGGGTAGTTCATAGCACGATTAATGTAGCACTACTAATATACACTCAAGTTCTACATGTAGACTGTATTCCGTCCTTCATTCTCAAACACTCAACGAGGGTTAATGGCACCTCGAAAAACACGCAAGCATACAACTCAACTCGTTCGTATGGACAAACCTTGCCTAAGCTCTTAAGCTGAAGCTAGCCCCTGTTCCATATAGAAAGAAATAAGAAAAATGCTATACATAGTTTCGACTTACGTAGCCTATATAGTTATAGGGAAGCGTTGCCATAGTCCTTCTAAGTTATTGATGTTTGACATTAACTAGGTTTTTAAATCTTTAACGTCCGTAGCCTTTTCGCCTGAGACCATCCTTAATCCTTAGTCGACGGATCGATGTGCCACCTAGGTTCTAGCCAGACCAAGAAGAACAAGCATTCGCCAAGTTGTCATTGACTGTTCTCCGTCTTGGCTCCCGAACTCAAAGCCTTGAAATGCCCGGGCTATGAGATTATCAGTAGCTTGGCATCTACCAGATGACATGGCATTGCATATATTATATTATGTATGGACAACATTGTATCAAACGAAGGAAAATCTGGGAATTGCAGTTTTTGGTTCGGTCTTTCTCAACATTGAATAAATGGCACCGAACCCGTCAGCCGCCTTTACCATACTATTCCCTGGTATGTGCTATTTGTAGTGGTGTGATGCGAATATGATCGCCTGTAGCTCATCAGTTCATGGGCGCCCTTGCACTCAAACATTTTGAACCACTATTTCTTTCATCAATCAGTAGTTTTGGAGATATAATATCCAGGCCTTGATTCTTGTCGGCGTATACGGCTGTGTTCTTGTATTAGTATACTACGGCCATTCACTTCAATTTTATCAAGTAAGCCCTAGGTCGCTTAATATTCATTACTGTTTTGTATATTCTCCGTACGAGAATCCCCTTTTCCCAAGCCGGTCTCCAGCCTTATTCTGGGCATAAAGCTATAGTTATAGAGGATAGAGAATTATATTGTACATGGATAGTATATAATACCGTCGTATTGCTGTGAGATACTAGTAGGTAGATGTTAAAGAGATAATAATAATAAATATAGTATATACCATATCAAGCTGTCCACTATAGAGTCTGATTAATTATTAACGTAACTAACTAAAAATGGCTCAGCACATTTTCGGCCTTACAAGTTTCAGATAGAGTGCACAGACCTTGGGTAGTAAAATTATATATTAAAAATGTTATGCCGAGGGAATTATTCATCTTTAACAACCCTCGCCAAAAGAAAAAGGATAAGTAACATACTATTTAGTTGTCAGCCCACGTAAATAGTCATCCGTAGTAGACCCAAAAAGTCGGCGAGAAATGTCAGTAGATCACTTGAGCGACATGATTTGCAACCGCTCATGATCTAACCCTAGCATATGCTTTTAACATCAGACCTCAATAGTTTTTAACCTACTAAACTCAAACGTACCAACAATGCTCAAAGATATACCACTTTCAGCATATTATCAAAATACTACCAAAAATAAAGCTAAAATAGAAATATCATGATAAATATCATAAATTACAGTGGCATAATGGAACAGTAGTAGACTTGTAACCCACTAAGAGTCTCATAATATTGAACGCCACACCCAAAATCAACCCCATGTCATTTCAATTAGAAGCTACCTAGCTACTATCGATAAGGTGTGGCGCGCTGGCACTCCATGTTGCGATTAGTTTTGACGACACATTGCTGCATACATACATACAAGCTCAAGCAATTTCGAGCAACAATCAACGTCCACAGCCGAAGGGTGACACTATTTTACTTCTCAAAGTTGTTTTAGACCAACAGAATCGCATAATAGCTACAAACCAAAAAAAGAATGTCTCCCAAGGATCAGCGCCGGATCGACCTCAGTAAGATCATGAAATCCCACGCGATACCTCAGCAATTTTGTCGCAAGTCGCAATGCATGAGCGCAACATAACATGAGCCGAACTAACTTTGGGATCATGTTTAGTCGTTCCTTACCAGGAGCCCGCTCCTAAGAACAACGAAGCTGTCGAGTTCTCTTCGACCTTATCGACTACTATGCCAATGGCTGCTATGATGACACGCAACCGTTACTTCGGTTGGTGAGTTCATGCACACTACCCCCAAGAACTGCCTAAACACGATTTCATACACTATCGAAACAGCAAATAGAGACGCCTTTTGCGGGTTCAAAGGGAATGAGTCGAAGGACTGATGGTTGCTATATATGCTCGTTAGACATATCGCTAACGTGAAATATTTTAGGGGTTCTTTAATATTCAGCTTGCAGAGCTGGCTCGGTGAGAGTGAGAGTACTCGCAAGAGTACTGGTACGCCCGGATACTTCTCTGTTGCCATGTCTCGTATGTAAACCAACCAAGAGTACTTCCAGTAAACAACTGCTAACTCTTTGCTAGTTATGGCCCTTGTGGTTACCTACATGCCTATGTTCATGCCTCCTCCCGCTATCCGTGGCGCTTCTGTGACCGAGGCACCTGCTCCCATGCCTCCTCTCGCCTAAATCGTATGATTAATTCGCTATAATGTATATGGGCGAACTTTATACAAGTCACCACAGTTGCAAAACTTTGGGACAACTTTGTGTATTGATTATAGTATTGGATTTGATACGAGATGTCTCAGTTACAACGATTCTGATCTGACAGATATACCCATCTGCTGAAAATATTAAACTTAATTCCTAAACCAAAACAATAAGAGCTTTCCATCTACCATGGCCCTAGACACTATGATGAGATCTAAGCTTTATATACACATGGCCATAATCGGCCGGCCCCCGAAATCCTTAGCGAGGCAAAAGTAATACCAAAAACTAAAGCGTGCCATAACCATGAATCGAACATGGGTCACGTCGGATAATCCGTAGAAATTCATGGGTATGAAAGCCACAACGACGTATTCTAACCACTAAACTATTATGGCGAACTGAGCTTGTTTTTGTCGTTCTATCTATATTCTTAGATCTACATTCGGGCTTCTACGGGAGGCTGTTTGTTGCTCAAAGTATGCTCGTAGTGGAGGTATGGACCACTAGTTCTTCGGGGCTAGGGGACGGTCTCGTCCGCACATACAAAGCTATTGAGTTGTCGAGCGGAGGACGTTAAATATCTGTCCGGTAGCCAATCCGGCGTCGTATGATCTTAGTGATTTAGGTAGACGTTAAATATAATCAAATCAAATCAAATCATGGACCACTAGTTCTTCAAATCTATTGAGTTTGTCGAGCGGAGGACTTTGAATATCTGTCCGGTAACTAATCCGGCGTCGTATGATCTTAGTGATTTAGGTAGACGTTAAATATAATCAAATCAAATCGAAAGGGAA